>JAOSBN010077043.1:0-12742 GCA_027563595.1 Erythroxylum suave | reverse complement strand
TATATTGTTATTTTAATCTCAACATATTACGATATTTACTTCAAATTTTTTAGAGCTCTACATAAACATAAACACTTCATCCCATAATCAGATCATAAAAGCAAGTCATAATCAAATCATAAAACTCAACTATGCTTTACACTCAACAATTCAAGATGTAATGCACAAACATAATGGCTCGAAAGAATCCCATAAAATGAAATAGCGAAACCAGAGTTTACACCATGAATGAAATGAGTCCATTTTTCAAAGCTCATATGCCATAAGCGGGCAACCAGAAGAAGGCTTAAGGTCAACGTGCACGTGACAAATGAAATGGTACCTTTCTTGCCCATATAAGCAGATTTTCTGATGCATATATATTTAATAACATATTCATGTTTTTATGCTTCTTAATTTTTTGTTTCTTTTATCAGTATAACAACAGAAATTCTTACAACAACAAAATATAAATTCACAAAACATTTTCCCCACATTCACAATGAGTAAAAGTAAGCATTTAAATATACATACAACAAATAACTTTGGTTCATCACCACAAAACTATAAACGTAATACCCACCTATTTACTTGTAAATCCAAGCTCAACCTTGTTCTTCTTCTTGTTCTTGATTTTGACTTTCTTGTTCCCTTCAAACAAGCATGCTTTCATTTAATTATCATACACGAATATAACTTCCATAAATCTCTACTATCCAAAATACTCTTAAATTTAATCTACTCTTGGTTTATCTAACTAGAAGAAATAAAATTTAGCTAAGGGTTCATAAAAATCTAAAAACATTAATCTCTTATTCATCTTCTTTCTCTCTTTATTTCAGGTCATAAAAACCTAGTTTCTCTATGTTCTTCTTCTATCAAAACAAGAAAAGAAGGTAGATATTACCAAAAATTCAGTTGAATCTTCTCTTCCTTTTCTTTCTCCTTTCTTTTTCTTTCCTTCTTTTTCTTTTCTTGTTCATTTTTCTGCTTCTCTTCTTCTACTCCTTTTTATGACTCCCTTTCTTTTTCTTTTTTAACATAAACGTGTCTCTCTTTTTGCTGACCTCTCAATTATGTTTCTCTCTTACACGACTCTCTCTTCTCTAGTTTCTTCTAGGCTCTTCTATGATTTCTCTCTTTTTTTCTTTCTTACACGAATTCTTCCTTATTCCTGTTTTATTTTTATTTATTTTTCTTTTCAGCTCTTCCCTCACGCCCATACACTTGTACTTCTCTTATTATTCTAAGACAAACTCTATCCTTTCCAAACTTACCCTTCTACATTTAATATAATACTTTCTAACTCCTTAACTTATTTTTAACACTTCCATTTAATCTATACAACCATATGTAAATAATAATATACCTAATTAAACTCCAAAAATTATTGACTCATAAATTCTAATTTTTACTTATGACGAAACACCATCAAATTCTCATTTAATAATTCTAACTTCCGAAAAAGTTTGGGATCCAACAAGATGAGTTGTTAGGTGCCATTTCGAAATCATGATCATGTAGAGTATGACAGTAGGCTTAATAGGGTGTCGATAATGAAGGCAAATGGCTGTGTAAACCACTTAGTTGGTAATAACTTCGGAGATGAAGACTCTCGAGCAACTTAGACGCAATTCTATTCAGTAAAAATTCTTGGTAGTAGTAGTGGTGAACCAGCAATGTTCTCGAGTAGCAGTGAGCACGGCTCATAGGACAAAATTGGGGGGAAATTTAGAGTTGTGAGCTTTAAAGCTCTGATACCATAGAGAGATAAAATGATAAATAATGAATCATATTATTGTGTTCCCAAGGTTTTACAATTTGCTATTTATTGATAGGAAATAACAGAATCTATATCTACAATAGAAGGTTGTTACAACAGAATAAGTAATAGAATCTATGGCTAAAATAGAAGGTTGTTACAATAAAATGTGGACTCATGTTAGAGGTTGTTGGTTCATCCTATTAGTTGAGTGGTTTATGGATGGGGTAGGTTTCATAGGCTTCTATTTCTATTTGAATAAACATTCAACTTATTCATAATAGGTATGGTATAGATATTAATGTTTACTCACTACATCGTTTGAAACATGATTAATTGTTACTAGTTTCTTCAATTGTTCCACCAAACAGAAGCAATGGTCATCAGTGTTTGCCAATATCGTCTCAAAAGTGACAACAATTGGAGTACTCTCCATAGGAACAGCAGGGACATACTAGTTCGAGCCCTTTTTGTTCTTACCCTTAGAGGTCGAATAAAAAAAATTTAATTCCAAGGATTGTAGTATAGAATGCAACCTCGGGTCATTTCACTTAATCGGAACCTGATGAATGGAACTAAGCTAGCCTATATATCATGATATGCAAACAAAATCAGCAAGGAAGAGGGGGTTTAAATCTTTGAAAATTCGAACAAAAATAAGTGAATTGTAAGAAAATGTAATGAAAAGTAATTTTGGATTTCGGGAATAGAAAAGTGATAAAATGAAAACAATGATCAAATGATGATAGTATCCTCTTGAAAATGAGCTTTGGCTATCATAGTTCAAAACGAATTTTTATGGGAGTGAATCACTAAGTTTCAAATGGTAAACCTTAAAGAAATCTTTAAGTCCAAGGTTTTAATCAATGAACTCCATTTCTTAAAACTATGTTGAATGCTCTTAGTGTGTGCTATGGGTAAGTCAATGCAATAAGTCATTTTGGGATCTAGAATCATCTCAATATCAAACACAACTAGGCAAATACAAGAGAATTAACCAAATCACAAAGAGACATATATGAGACTTCATATATTCAAGTTCCGAGTTCTACATCAACAAATCCCAATAACACATTGAATGTCCAATACTTGATTAAACTCTAATCAAGAATATTCAACTACAAATTCCAAATCCTAAACCTAGGAGTTCATAACAATGTAGATGAATATGGAACAAACTACTCCCCTTTGAAGCTCATTGAACTCTAGCCGTTGCTACATTTTCAAGAGGAAAGAGCTGCTTAGCCAAGCATTACTCCAGGAGAATTCACAACCGGGAACCCACTGGAGGCATCCATGATAGCAACTGTCAAGTGAGAAGTTGACGGTGAAGTGGAGGAGAGTGGATGGTGGAGTGTCCGAAGGTACAGAGAGTGAGAGTGTTTTTCTCTTATCACTGTGTCGGCTCTCTCTTAACCTAAAATGGTAGGTTTTTAAAAAGAAATGGGTCATGGATTAGGTTGCATAGTGGGTAAACTTCCGAAAATGGTTCGGCTATTTGAAAGTTCGCCATGGTGACAGATAAGTTCGCCGCGACGAACTTTTCTTGAAAGTTTTAGCTCCATTGTTGATTCTTTCACTGCGACGACAGAATTAATTTTTGCCGTGGCAAACTTTTCCCAAAAGTTTTGCTTGGAATTCTTCATACTTCACCGCGATGAACTTCCTGTTGTACCTGTTCACTTGTTGACTTGACTTCAGCCTTTCCTTAACACAACATCTTTTTGAGTCTCTTCTCCTTGAGTCTCCTACAATGAACAATGGTAGTTTGCAGTATCAATTGTTCTCAGAAAATTAATTAGTGCAATTAATACTGATTTGTGACACATTTTACTCTCAAACTACATAAAATAAAGATAGACACTCAAGAGTCAAATTGAGCATAAAATCTAGAAATAGGAGCCAAGAAGTGTAGTAAAAGTCATGAAAATGTCGCTAATTTATATAATAAACTTGGGCTCAATCACATACCATGAAATGCTACAGATGGTATGTAAAAACTTGAATGACAGGTACTAGATTGACAATGCATGATGAATGATTTTCATTCCACAAATTTTAGATTACTTCTAAAATCTTAGTTGGTTTAAAATATTAAATTTTGTTCCCATGTTAACATCATTAATTATATAAAATTTACTATACGTTTTCAAAGAAAGAATGATTAATACCAACAATCAAAATATTGATTGTTATGCTTTTAGTAAAAAGAGATTCTCTTGTCCGCATTCAAATAATTAGATACTAATTTTTGTCATATTATATTTCACTTTATATTAATGATTTAGATGAGGGCAGAACTTCATATTCCCACTCCTCTAGTACTTGTCCGAAGGTTTCAATTTGCAAGGTACTGTAAGTAGGTCGGTTACAAAGCATGCGGAATTGTTGATCTATCCTTGGATAATCCATTCCCTCATCCATTCGCAAGATTTAGGAGAAGACCATCTACCTGTTTAATCCAAGAATTGCCTAATGGAAATTCTAAGGTATAATTAGTCATGGATAGTACAAATGTTATACAAATTGATCGCTCGTATAATGTATAGATGAAGGCTGACTTTACTTTCATGTGCTTCTCTCCTAGGTTACATGGGTTGAGCATGCAAAGCTGAACGATTCCTTAGTTCATAGACTGTTCTGGCCACTTGTTTATGTTGTATTATTAATGTCTCATGTAATTAGAGATACCGACATGATGGATGTGGTAGTTAAGAGGTGGTTTTCTCATTTGAAACCACATATAACCTTCACCTCTTTTGGTTCTATACTTGCTT
This sequence comes from Erythroxylum suave, assembly GCA_027563595.1. Lineage (NCBI taxonomy): Eukaryota > Viridiplantae > Streptophyta > Magnoliopsida > Malpighiales > Erythroxylaceae > Erythroxylum > Erythroxylum suave. Next base: position 8,224 of record JAOSBN010077043.1, on the reverse strand, counting down.
GTTAAGAGTACTTCTGCGATAACCATCAAATAAGTGAAAAAGAACAAAAGTGATAATAAGAGGATAAAAGAATAGAAATATGGAAGAGATTCAACATCAAGCAACGTTATGGAACAATACATGTGATATCAGAGCATCTGGTTATGAACTTTATTATTCTTTGTTATGTTTTTGGGTTTTAAACCATTATTCATGCTTTTCTGTTTGGACAAAATCGGGCAATTTTATTTTTTGAAGTATGTGAGAGATGCATGTTTTTCTCGGTGATCCAAGACACTATCAGTGGTATTTTTTTTTGTCTTGGTGGTGTAATCAAGCATCGATGACTATCGTGTTAGTCATGTGTGCGACTGTTGTGATGCAACATCATTATCATTATTAAAAGATGCAGGAATAAAACATGCATGAACTGGTTGATTTAATAACATATATAACATATGCATGAAGTGGTTGTTTTAATAACAGATGAGTGAACATGAATGTGAAGAGTGTATGCATTTTATTCATAATACTAATCCATAACAGATAAAGAGTGCATGCAATTGTGTTAAGTTCACATGAATAGTATTGATATTATTAAACAACAAAACACAAACTGCATGCATTTATGATAAAGCTCACTTAAATAGTGTTTATATTAGTAAACAACAAACATACACTGCATGCATTTATAGTAAAGTGTACTTTAATAGTATTTATATTATTAAACAATCAAAGATGTAATGCATGCATTTATGACAGTGTATATATATGGTGTTTATATTGTTAAACAATGAAAGATGATATGCATATATTAAGTGTACGTGAGTGAATGTGTTTAATATTCATATTATTAAACAAGAAAAGAGGAATCCACATGAATAGTATTATGCATGCATATATTTTTATAAAAAAAACTCTTAAGCTACATGAGAATGAAGTATATGCATGTTTTTTTTGTCAAGGGATAATTAAATTTGGATTATCAAATTTGGAACAATATTATGTTAGATTTGTTAATCACTAAAGTGATCAAATCTTTAAGCTAATTTAGTTATAAATTGACTAGAATTTTTTGGAATCACTCACTCATAAAATTGATGCTATAAATGATGTTTATCTATGAGTAGATTGAAATTCATTACTATAAGAAAGTTATGAATTACCCAAAGGTTAATTGGTTGTTCTTATAATGAATGAATATGATTGTTTGGTAATGTAAATACACTATTAGTTTTACTTATTTATCCAAAGATAATAAATATTTCTAAGTAGTGTATACATCATTACCTAATAATGTTAAATGTTATTAGCATCATTATGATTATTTTGTGCATTGATGTATCACCCAAAGGAGAACATTAATGTACATTAATTGTTAACATAATCTTTCATCTGAATCTATCTAATATGTTAGTCTATGACTCAAAGCATTAATGTTAGGCATGTATTTATTGCAGTTTTTATCCCTATGTCTTTACATTCACAAGCTTTGTCTGTACCCATATTTAATGTGGTGAAATTTTCTGACTGGAGTGAACAAGTCCAATTTCACCTTGGTGTATTGGACTCGATTTGGCACTTCAAGTTGAGAAGCCTGCTACTATTACTGATACTACCAATGATGAAGAAAGGGCTTATTATAAAGCTTGGGTAAAATCAAGCAGACTAAGCTTGATGTTTATGCGAATGACCATAGCAAACAACATCAAGTCAGCTCTTCCTAAAACTGAAGGTGCTAAAGAATTTAAATTTTGTGGAAGAGTGCTCCCAAACAGCTAATAAATCTCTTGCTGGGATACTAATGGGTATTTTGACCACCATGAAATTTGATGGTTCTCGAACTATGCATAAACAAGTCATAGAAATGACAAATATTGCAGCAAGACTCAATTCTTTGGGAATAGAAGTGGATGAGATTTTCCTGGTATAGTTTATTTTGAACTCTTTACTATCTGAGTATGGTCTGTTCCAAATGAGCTATAACACCATGAAAGATAAATAAAATGTGCACGAATTGCACAGTATGTTGGCTCAGGAGGAAACAAGACTTAAAATCAAGGAAATCATTCTATCCATTTTGTGAAATATCAAGGAGCTAGTAAGAAAGTACATAAGAAACGTGAAAAAGGGAAAGGACCAATGAGTCCTCCGTTAAGATCCAGAAGAAGGCAAACAATAACAAATGTCATTTCTGTGGAAAATCTAGACACTTCCAGATGGATTTTCTATGACATAAGGCTTGGTTCGAAAAGAAAGGTAAGCTTAAGGCTTATGTATGTTTTGAATCAAATTTAACTGAAGTTCCACGCAATACTTGATGGATTGATTCTGGATGTACAACTCATGTTTCTAATACTACGTAGGGATTCCTTATGATCCAAACCACAAACACCCAAATGAGAAGTTTGTCTTTATAAGGAGTAGAGTAAAGGTTCCAGTGGAAGCAGTTGGGACTTATCGTTTAATCCTAAATACTAGACATCATTTAGATTTATTTGAAACTCTTTATGTACCTAGTATTTCTAGGAATTTGATTTCTTTATCTAAACTTGATGTTACTAGATACTCTTTTAAGTTTGGTAATGGATGTTTCAATTTGTTTAAGCATACTAGTATGATTGGATCTACTATACTTTGTGATGGTTTATATAAATTGAATCTTGATAATTTATATGCTAAAACTCTTATGACCTTGCATCATAAAGTTGGAACTAAGTGTGTTCTGCTTACTTATGGCATAAGCGTTTAGGTCATATTTCCAAAGAAAGACTGGATAGATTAGTAAAGAATGGAATTCTTCCAGATTTGGGCTTTACTGATCTCAATATTTGTGTGGATTGTATTAAGGGAAAGCAAACAAAACACACAAAGAAAGGTTCCACAAGAAGCATTTAGCTTCTTGAAATTATACACACCGATATATGTGGACCTTTTGATATTGATTCTTTAAGTAAATAAAAATACTTTATCACCATTATTGATGATTATTCACGTTACAGATATGTCTATTTACTGCATGAGAAATCTCTAGTAGTGAATGCCTTAGAAATTTATATAACTGAAGTTAAAAGATAACCAGACAGAAAAGTGAAAATTGTCAGGTCTAATAAAGGTGGTAAGTATTACAGAAGACATGGCGAAAGTGGACAACATCCTCGTCCATTTGCTAAATTCCTAGAAAAGCTTGGCATATATGCTTAATACACAATGTCAGGTACTCCACAACAAAATGGTGTATCAAAAAGGCGTAATCGAACCTTAATAGACATGGTTAGAAGTATGTTAAGTAATGCATCTTTACCATTATCGTTATAGATGTATGCCTTAAAAACTACCATGTATTTGTTAAATAGGATTCCTAGTAAGGCAGTCTAAAGACACCTTTTGAACTATGGACTGGTAGGAAACCTGGTTTAAGGCACCTGCATGACTGGGGTTGCCAGGTAGAAATAAGGATTTATAATCCATAAGAAAAGAAACTAGATGCAAGAGCAATCAGTAGATATTTCATTGGTTATGCAGAAAAATCTAAAAGGTATAGATTTTATTGTCCTAACCATAGTACAAGAATTGTTGAAACTAGAAATACTAGGTTTATTGAAAATGGTGAAACAAGTGGGAGTGACATTTCATGAAATGTGGAAATTAAGGATGTTAAAATACAAGTTCCTTTGACTTATATTCCCACTATGATAACTTGCATTTTGTGCATGTTAATTGTGATGATTTGCTTGTGTTTCTATGGTAATTCGTGTCTTTGTATGTTCTAGGTGATGAAATACCTAAGTGGTGCAATTTGGAGTAAATTTGGCTAATCTAGAATTGGATAGGATTTCAATATGACCATGTTGAAGGTGACACGATACTGGCAGATTGCTATCTACAAATTTTGAATTAATCACCTTGAGATTTGGGCCCGAATGACACAACCCTTATGCTGGATGAAGTCAAGTTATTTTGTTACCCATTGGAGCTTTATTTTCATGTTTTAATGGGGCCCACTTTGTTTATTAAAAAGGAGAAAAACCTAGATCAATGGGGGACTCACTTTAGGAAAGACGATTTTTACAATCAGCTCAAGAAAGGTGACGACAGCAGTAGCTCTTGAAAGGGGGATTTTTGACAATCATCTTAAGAAAGGTGACAACGACAATAGCTCTTGGAAAGAGGACCTTTCACAATCAGCTCTAGAGTAGAGAAATAACGGCAGTAGCTTTTATGGATGGGGAAAGAGACAACGACTCTCCTCTAACAACATTGTCTTTTAATATTGCTATGCGTGGCTAACCTTTTGATCTAGATAAGGTATCCAACGTTTGATATATGTAGTTCATGAGACTCCTTTAGACTAATTGCTTTTGTTTATCCCTTATGTTTGTTTGGTCTCCACGCTTTAATCGATTTATTATTGTCGTGTTTGTTGATTAATGAGACTTGTTAATTGATCGACTTGGTAATAAATTGCCGAATATATTAGGTAATCCGTGATTGTTGTCTATCGAAATGGCGGATTAATTTCAATTAAAAAATTAATGAGATTAAATAATTTAGTCTAAATAGATTGCGACTTTTCCGATTCTGTTGGCTAAGACAAAGGTCCATTAGAGCCCACTGCTACTATAGATTATATTTTGCAGAGCTTTACTCAGGAATAGTCTAATTTGTTAGGGTAATAATCTGCAGAGCTTTACTCGGGGTTATAAAATAATTACGAAAGGATTGGTTGATATGTGTTGTTCACTGTCTGTTATAACTTTGTCCATAAGAATGAACAAAAATTATATTTTTGAGTCTATGATCGAATTATAGTATCGAACGAAAGAGTACCTTGGCTAGGCTTTTCTTTATATTGTTTTCAATCTTTATTTTTAATTTCCTTCTGCGTGATTTCGCGTTCTAATATTAATCATTCCTAAATCAATTCTTTTTATTTTTATTTTTTATTGTTTCCACACAAATAAACAATTGCTACATTGGTCTCTATGGTTCGACCCTATTCACCACTTTGCTCATTTAAGTGTTCTAAGGTAGGAATTTATTTTTGTTTGTTTGACATGCTATCACACTACTTAAATTGTTGCACCACATAACAATCATGAAGAGCAACAAATACATTCTCCTGACATTCAACATGAACCTGCAATAAAAGAACCACAGGAAATAGCATTAAGAAGCTCCTAAAGAGAAAGGAGATCTGCTATTCTTAATGATGATCCAATTTCATTTTCACAAGCCATTAATAGTGCTAATGTTAATAGATGGTTAGATGCAATGAAAGATGAGCTTAAATCCATGGAACATAATGGTGTTTGAGACCTTGTATAATTACCTGAAGGATATAAAAGAGTTAGATGTAAATGGGTCTTTAAGATAAAGCGTGACCCTCATGGCAACCTTGAACGTTACAATGCTAGACTTGTTGCTAAAGGTTTTACTCAAAAAGATGACATTGACTATAAGGAAATGTTCTCACCAGTTTCCAAGAAAGATTCTCTTAGAATTATCATGGCACTAGTGGCTCATTATAATTTAGAGCTACATCAGATGGATGTGAAAACTACTTTTCTAAATGGGAATTTAGAGGAAAATGCATAAATGGATCAACCAATGGATTTTTCAGTTGAAGGGAAAGAACATATGGTGTGTAAACTGAAAAAGTCAACATAAGGACTCAAACAAGCTTCCCGCCAATAGTATCTTAAGTTTAATGGTATTGTTGTTTCCTTTGGTTTTAAAGAAAACATTGTTGATCGAAGTATATATCTGAAGGTCGGTGGGAGTAAGTTTATCTTTTTTATTTTGTACGTTGATGACATCTTGCTCACGATTAATAGTCTTGGTCTATTATGTGAGACCAAGCAGTTTCTCTCCAACAACTTTGAAATGAAAGATATAAAAGAGGCAAACAATGTGATCGGAACAGAAATATTTTGGAATAGATATTAGGTTTGTCTCAGAAAGCATATATTAATAAAGTTTTAGAAAGATTCAGAATGGATAAATGTTCATCGTCTCTAGTTCCAATTCAGAAAGGAGACAAATTTAGTCTCATGCAATGTCCAAAGAATCATATGGAACAGAAATAGATGAAAGGAATTCCTTATGCATCTGTTGTTGGGAGTTTGATATATGCTCAAACGTGTACAAGGTCAGATATTAGCTTTACAGTTGGTATGTTTGGTAGATACCAAAGTAACCCAGGATTAGATCATTGGAAGGTTGCAAGGAAAATCTTAAGATATTTGCAAGGGACAAAAGATCACATGCTTACTTATAGGAGGTCTGATCATCTTAAAGTAATTGGATATTCAGATTCAGATTTGCAGGTTGTATGGATACTAGAAAATCTACATCTGGCTATATATATATATATCTTTTAGCCAGAGGAGCAATATCATGGAAGACTGCGAAGCAGTCAATAATTGATGCATCCACCATGGAAGTTGAATTTGTGGCGTGCTTTGACGCCATGGTTCAGGCTAAGTGGTTGTGAAACTTTATTTCCTGACTTGGAATAGTCAACAATATTGCCAGGCCACTGAAAATTTATTATGATAATTCCAAAATAGTTTTCTTTTCTAAAACCAACAAGAATTCCAAAGGTGCTAAACTTATGGAATTGAAATACTTTTTCGCTAAAGAAGAGGTTCAAAAATAAAGAGTATCAATTGAGCACATTAGCACTAATCTTATGATTGCTAACACTTTGACTAAGGTATTACCACCCAAAATATTTATGGGCCATATTGACAATATAGGCATTATTGCTGAGTAGGCATTAATGCATACTATGATGACGTTTATGTTTAAATGTAATTGGCATTATGAGCTCATTATTGAATTTATTTCTGACCAATTCTGTGTTTCCCATTTATGGATCATTTCATGGAGGAGACTAACTTTGTAGACATAGAAGGGAATATGTTGTTTAAATCACATACAACTGTCATGACTCACGTGAGTTCTAATTCTTGATTATGATGACTAATGTATATAATGCGCATCAATTTTAAATGACTAATGCATATGACAATGTTACATGAGCCAAGTGGGAGAATGTTGGATTATCAATGTCTCATGTAATTAGAAATACCGACATGATGGGTGTGGTAGTTAAGAGGTGGTTTTCTCATTTCAAACCACATATAACGTCACCTCTTTTGGTTCTATTCTTGCCTGTTAGGAGTACTTCTGCGATAACCATCAAATAAGTGAAAAAGAATATAAGTGATAACGAGAGGATAAAAGAATAGAAACGTGGAAGAGATTCAACATCAAATAACGTTATGGATCAAGGTACGATAATTGCTTATGTGAGAATTATATATGTTTAAGATCCTATAGAATTATATGATAAAGAGAACGTATTTTTACAGTTTACTCTGGTTTTGCATTCAATGCAAAGCGATGGGTCGCCACTCTAATTCGACATTGTGAACAGATTGCATCTTTTATGTATGGAAGTTTTCGCAGAAGAAATGAATGTAGGCATTATTTTCTGCTTTCCTTGCATTCATTTGAAGAAACATAAATATGAGACAAAATTCTCATCTATTTACCTGATATTACATTTATGAACTCCAGATAATGGACACTACATTGATTTCAAACTTTTTTTTGGTACATGCTACAGTCCAAGTAGGGAAAAATGGCAAAGAAGGGTTGTTGAGGCTTGCTCAAAGAATGACAAGAAGTTTTGTTATCAATGTTAGTGCTTCGTCTGATAATCAATGGAAGATGTCTGGTCTTGATGGTGTTGAAGACTGCAGGGCGATGAGCAATACCGAAGGTCTTTGATTTTGTTTCTCATAAGGATTCTAGGAACCAGGTATAGAAAGCTACCCTTGGCTTTGCTTGTTTGAACCAAAGCAAAATGAATAGTAATATTAGGCTGCTTTCTACTTCTGATATCTGGATCTCCATTATGTTGGAAAAATACGCAAGATCAAATCTAAGCGCAGCGGAATAATTTAAAATTTTTTTCCATAGAAACAGCTTTAACAGAATTAAATTGAAACATAAAACAAGAAATTTAACAAAAATCACACCTGTTTTGATTTTCCTTTGTGATTTTTCCTTTCGATTAAATCTGTCAATTCCACGAGCCGTTCAATAGTCCGACCTCTAACGGTATCCACAGATCTCTTCGGAGAAAAACTCAAATCAAAATTTGAGAGGAAAAATCTTAGAAGTGCTAGCTTCAATTTTTCTAACTTTTCCTTTTTATATGAAAAATATTATT
>JAOSBN010077022.1:0-12743 GCA_027563595.1 Erythroxylum suave | reverse complement strand
AATTTAGTTGAAATCTAGCTTTGTGATCAGCTGACCATCTGTTATGAGGAATGGTATTTCCTTCATCATCTATTGGTTTGTATGGTCCATTTTCGATGATATCCCAAAGATCAATGTGTATGGATTCTATGAAGAGCCACATCTTGTCCTTCAAATAATGATAATCTTCACCATTGAACACAGGAGGTCTTATGATGGAGGCACCTTCAGCTATAAAAACATGTGATTTTGCCATGGATCTTTGCCCTCACTTTGTAAAGGTGGTTCTTGGAAACCAAGCTCTGAGACCAATTGAAGTAAATCTCACGTTAATATAGAATTTACGTATAATAAACTAGATACATAAGAAGGGGGGTTGAATTGTGTATTCTTTTCATGAATACAAAAACTTTAATAAATCTTGTTAAGAACTTCTATAACTTGTTAAAAGAATATCACAAAAATTATACGACAATTTTTACGTAGTTAAATCGCAAATAACTTCTATATACTTGTTTAATAACAAAATAAACTAAAGTGAAAGGATAGAAGATAGACAATGAGATTTTTATACTGGTTCATCCCAAACTGTGGGCTACGTCCAGTCCTCAGAGTTCGTCTGAGTATTTCACTATACTTTGACAAATTACAAGTATTCTTTCTTCCCTTCCAGAGCCTCTTCAGGTCTCTTACACAAAGTATTCTTTCTGCTAACTTAGCCTCTTCAGGCTCTTAGCCTTTTCTTTCTCTCACTAGAAAGATATTGTGAGCTTTTGTTACAGTAGAGTTAGCTCTCTTAGTATCGCACTACATAATTTTTCTTTTCTAAGTAAACACTTGAAAGTTCAAAGATCAATGATTTTTCTCAAAGGTTGTAAGATTGTAATCTTCGACTACAACTAGTATTTATAGCCTAAGTTTTCAACTGCTTCTTGATCCTTGATAAATGCTTCTTGAATCTTGATAATCGCTATTTAGTTGAGTTCTATAACTAACTCCAACTAACTAACTGTCCAACGTACTAGCGTATCTTCTTCTTTGTATCGTCTGTGTTTTCCACTTCTTTTGTGTTCTGGGCTTTGTTTTTGTTTTGCGCTTTGTCTGTGTTTTCACTTCTTCTGTGTTTTGTGCTTCGTCTGTGTTTTCACTTCGTCTGTGTTTTGCGCTTCGTCTGTGTTTTCACTTCGTCTGTTTTTTGCGCTTCGTCTGTGTTTTCACTCCGTTTGTGTTTTCCTTTCTTCTGTATCTCCACTTCTTTTGTGTTCTGCGCTTCTTCTGCAAACTTAACACACTTATCAAAACGTTCATTTATTTCTAATATTATCATTATTTGATTTTCATCAAAATTAATCATCGTGAAGTCCTCTTGACTTAACAATAACATGACTTGCACTCAAAGGAACATTAAGTATTTTGAACAGGATAAGGAAATACAAAAGTGTGTTATGTGTTTGAACTATATGTCCTAAGGATAAATGAGAATAAAACGTTGGCACATTTTTTCTTTGAACGTAACACCACTTTTAATATCTCTAGTACAATTAGGGCTTATATAATAAAACATCCATCTAGAGACTTGCTAAGCATCATTCATTAGTGCATCACTAACTAGAAAAAGAAAGATAGTTATTAGATAACCTTCAAGAATGCATTCTACAACATAATATGTCATATTTGGTTGGACAAAAATAGGAGACTCTTTATTTTTCAAGTGCTAAGTTTAGTATCTTGTTGATTAGCAACTAGAGGATATAAGAATATTTCTTATTATACTAGTCATCATAGGAGTGTGAGAAAAGCACTTTATATAGTTGGAAACTAAGGCTATTAGACATTAGCTAAGAATTACTGTGTTAGTTTCTCCCTATATGGTCAGTGTTGATGATTGCTTATAATTTTGCCTTACTTTTAGTAACTTATACTTTTAACTTTTTTGATCCTTAATAATATTCTTTAATTTCTCAAGAAAACCTTACTATTAGTTACAATTAACATGTCATTAATAATAGTCAAGTATAGCTCTATGAATCGTTTGAGATTTTTCTAGAATAAACATAGTTATCAAATTGATTATGAAAAAGTTGAATGCATTGAACCTTATATACCATTGCCTCGATGATTATTTCAACCCATATAAGGATTTTTTCAAAAGAAACACATGATCCTTCTTCTTAAAGTAAAGAAAAACCTTTGACTACGACATATAAATCTATTCTTTTAGATTCCTGTGCAAAAACATTTTTTTCATATTAAGTTCTGCAGATTGAATGCCCTTACCATGGATTAAAAACTCAAAGTCTTATATTTCTTAGCTTATTCAACTTAATAATGATAATAACGTATCTTTCTCAATTCTTTAAATTGTATCGAACAAAGATCAAGTTGTTCAAACTTTTTTGTTGCAATATATTACTTTTCTTAGAATTGATGAATTCAATGTGCTCTAGTTATTTTCACTCCTATTGCACTTACACATTTACTTATAATTTGAATTGCAAACTTTTGCAATTCTACAACACCACTTTTGAATTGGTACTACCAAGTAACTGTAAAATAAAAAATAATATTATAAATAAAAAAATGATGGTAGATTTCCATTTTGTAAAAAAAAGTGAAAAAAATTACCTGGCTTAATTTTTTCTCTTTGATATATCGAAAGGCATCTCAAAATCACCAGAAGCATCCTTATAAACATCTATTTCTAAGCTTAGAAAATCTTTTATTATCTCATGGACAACAATAGTTGTAATATTTAATAGCATTCCCCTATTAACTTTTTTTTTTACATAAAAATTGCTCTAAAATTGATAGTAGGATTAAAAAATGCCTCGATTGTAAATAACAAAGAGTGAAGTTGCCTTTCTCATCTTTCATTAATGATCGCAAGATAAGGTGTGTACAAAGAAGGTCTACTTTTTATATTGGCCTTGATTGCTTCTTTCACCCTCTCTAAGGTACGATAAAAATAACCTATTACTAATTTCTCATCACTATCAGCTGGATATAATACTCTCAACAAAGGCTCACAAACTCATATGAAAATTGATATTGAAACAAAAATTTATAATCTTTAAGTATAATTCTAAAAACCTTCACTCTAAGATTAGACACAATATGTTGAGATGCAATCCATTTTTCTCTTGTAAATATTTGTCTCAACTCTTTATTTATCAAAACAAAACACTAAATTATTAAGAAATTAGTCACTTATCTAATAGTAGCATAACAACATAAATTCTTACTATTTGTGAAAACCTTGCTCATCAAATTTAGGATCCATACGTGATTATGGATGAACTTAATCACTTTTTTGGCTTTTTACGTAGTTTCATTAATGATAGGAAAATATCTAGCATATTACATATTTTTCATCATTAGGTCAATGCAATGTACAATACAATGGGACCAATAAAAATAATTATATATACTTTGCAATCTTTTCCCAACTACTTTGTAAGCAAAATCATTATCAATAATGAAGTAAACAGTGTTTTCTTGCTCAACTTCATTCAAACTTCTTCAAATATCTGAAATATAGTTTAAATGTTTTTAATAATGTTGTATGTATTGATGACTTCAAAAACATTATCCCCTAGCAGAATATACTAAAAAATTGATAATAGGCTCATGTCTTCTATTTTGTGTAACTATCACATATGATTGAACAATCATAAGTTAAACTAAGTCATTCTTCTTTCATCTAAATAATTGGTTATTTCCTAAACAAAACTACTCAGAAGTTTACTTATATAGTTATCAATTGAAGGAGTCTTATATCTTAGACTGTAAGAGTAAATAACATCTACTATAGGATAATAATAATAAAACTGGATAACATTAAATGATAAACCATTACCATGTCCATATTATAAGCCACTTCTTTATATTGTAAGGGACTATGAATAAAGGGAGAGCTCTATGAGTTGTTTGTGTGTAAAAAAATTAGACATGTGTCTTTCTTTTTGTCACATCAAATGCAACATTTCATTCTTATTGGGTAAGAATACCACTACCTTTAATATCTGCTATATCCTGTGTTTTAAAAATTGGATCGGACCGGTTGATCTGACTAGATTAAGCACAAACTGGAATGATTTTTAGTTTAGTTTTTACTTTTAACTGTTGAGAGTGAAAAACAGTCAATTAAATAATAAACTAGCCAATTAAATTTTTTAAAACAGTGAACAAGACCGGGTTTCTACTTTTTGCATCTCTCCTCTGATTTTTGGCCTTTTGCCTGTCTCTTCTTGTTTTTTGACTCTCTTTAGTTATCTGAAGAGGTCAACATCCCAAGCCAATCACGCTTCAACTCCAAAGATCTGACAGAACTCACACACCAAACCTTCTCTACAAGAGAGGAAGGGAGAGAAACAGTATCTTTAGTACGAAAGACGAAAAAATAAAGAGAAAACAAGGAGAAGGAAAAAAAAACCCCTAAAGCTATAAATGGTCATAGAAAGTATAAATCATAACTTGAAAGCGACCCTTATGATGATTGCCCCTAAGCAGGTAAGGCCAAGAAGGATAGAGGACACCTACCCGAAACTAGGATTACGTCATGTTTTTGTCCTGTTTCCAGAAAAACTAGCCTCCTAGCCCACTTGCATTGCCAATTATAGGTCACCTCTATCTCCAAAAACCACCCATGTATCGTGTTTACGACAAGCTTGTTAAGAAATATGGTCCTATCTTTTGTCTCTGATTTGGATCCCGCAAACTTATGACGGTATCGGCGTTGTCAACCATTGATGAATGCTTCACTTGGTGGCCGACCTAGGTTTTTCAGCTGGCAAATACTTCGGTTACAACTATAGCTCCGTAGACCTGACATCGTATGGTGTGCAATGGCGTAACCTACGTCGCGTTAGTAATTTGGAATTCTTGTCAACTCCTTGCCTGAACACTCTTGTAAACATTCCGAAAGAGGAAGTAAATGTAACTATCAACAAACTATCCCATAACTTGTTACAAGATTTTGTGAAGGTAAAGTTGAGACCAATATTTCAGGATCTGTCTTACAATATTTTGATGAGAATGATTACAGGTAAAAGATGTTCCGAAGATGATGATATTAATAGTCATAAGGCTATCATTCAAGAGGGCAAAGAATTCAAGTTCTTAATGAGGGAGCTCACAGGTATTTATGATCCATCAAATCCAGGGGATTTCTTTCCTATCAGGAACTTGCTTGATGTTGGTCGTCACTAAAATATGTGAAGAAAGTCTTTATAAGAATGGACAAGTTCATGCAAGATGTAGTAGACTAGAGGAGAAAAAATTTGAATAACGAGAGCATGCACACTCTTGTTAACAACTTACTTCGATTGTATTAGTCAGAACCCGAGTATTATACCGACGAAAGATAATTTTCCGGATGAACTCGATGCTTCCAAGTTGCCTTACCTTCAAAATGTAATTAAAGAAACAACGCTATTGCATCCACCAACACCAGTAGTTGACCCACACGTGGCATCTGAGGAATGTGTCGACTTTATGTTAGATAAGACCATTACTGTTGTATTCTAAACTTAAAACAGTATTATTATTATTATTATTTAATTAAATAAATTGAAAATTTTTTAAATAACCTTTTAATTTATATTAAAATTTTCTTTAATATTATAAATTTTATTTTTTGACAAATAAATCTTGAGCTTATGTATTACAGTTAAACATATCCTTAAATCTTAAACTTGTAATGTAGTGTGCATTCTTAATAAAGGGTGAAATTAATTATAATTTAAAGATTTTAAATTTTATTGATAAAAAATTATTGTATTAAGTGAATTTAAATTGAAGGATTAAATTAAAGTTTTGAAAGACAAGTTTGTTAAGTAGCTTAAGCTATTAATTATTTGACTCTATTTATAAATTAAGACATGTTCTATTCACTTACCTATAGAATTATTCGACAAACGACGAGTAATTTATTGAATGAACTATTCTCTAGATTATGATATTTACAAGGGTCGAAGGAATATCGTTGGCAGTATTGGAATGGACAATCTCTCGCCTACTCATGCATCCCGAAGTATTGAGCATGCTGAAAGATGAATTAGACGCTCAAATTGGCAAAGATACTTTGGTGGATGAACTTGATGCTTCCAAGTTGCCTTACCTTCAAAATGTAATTAAAGAAACAATGCGATTGCATCCACCAACTCCAGTAGTTGATCCACACATGGTATCTGAGGATTCACTACAAAAATATAACCTTTTAACGAAGATTTTTTTAGCGACAAAAATAAATCGTCACTAAAAGACAACATCTTACTACATTTAAAAGTATTCGTCACTAAAAGCCGTAATTTAGTGATGACAACATCAAACGTCACTAAAGGGGTAACCTTTGACAATGCAACTCAAAAATCTTCACCTAATGCCTTATATTACAATCGTCACCAAAAGATGGGGTATTGGTGACGATGCCACATATTCGTCGCTAAAAAACACAATGGCGACGATTTCTCAAAATGTCATTAGAACTACTGAAACATCTTGCGACGTATACAAAGATTCATCACTTAAAGTTCCGCATTTAGTAACGAAATCTATATTTGGTTTCGAAAGTTTATACGTATGGTGACGATTTCTTTTCCTCGTCATTAAATGTCCAACGTTCAGTGATGAATTATTGTAATCGTCACCAAATGTTCCGTATTCAATGACGAATTATGACATTCGTCGTTAAATGTGAACATTTTGTGACGATTTGTGGAATTTTTCGCTAAATGATTGACATTTTCACAAATTATTAAACTAAAATTTTTATAATCTATCATAGTTAATATATGTTTTATTGGGGATTTGTTTTGAATGTGTACAATTTATTATTGAAGAAAAACTAATATTACAATTTTAAGTGTTAAACAGTACTATGAATATTAATCATTATTATTTGTTAACACTGAAAAATTAGTTATAGAAATTGAAAATAATTTTATCAACATAATTTAAAAAAAAACGGACAACATATCGGTTATGGAGCTAACATTATTTAATCATTAGTATTAATTAACATTCAAAAAATTAGTTAATAAAAAATTGAATTATTTTATCAATATAATAAAATGATATATGAAGTATTACGAACTTAGAATTAGAAGTAATCCAATTCATACACTCATAGAGTTACGACAATAACAGTTAATATTCAGTAGTACGCAACTTGACCCATAAGTAATATATATGTTGTTTGGCAAACTATTGCTGATACAACAAGAACTAAACTTTAAAGCTGAGTTCAGTTGATTGACTCGCTAACTGACAATGATATAATTATTTATTTGGATTCCAAGTGACTGGAGAGTTGATAAAGGTAAATAAGTCCCAAATTTCTGGATTCCCCAGAAGGGCCCTTGCATGTTCGAACGCACCAATTGAAACTGTAATAGCATTTCCCTCAACTGTAGTAGGGTTTGACACTCCCTCTTCCAACAGGTTTTTTGCTATCTCTAAATTTGAAGAAGATGTAGTGAAATGATCACTAGATTTAGGACTTAAAGCAGAGTCAGTATAGAAGTTAGATATTATCATATTAGTAAACCCTTAAATAAATTGAAATTAGGATGACATGCATACGTGCATGAGCAGACGAAGTATTCGGAATTGGTGAATTTGCCAAATCAACCGATTTTCCTTTACCACTATTGTGACAGCGCTCTCGCCACCACGGGCTAACATGTCAAATTCATGGTTGAACCATGCTTCAAACAATATGTAGTATATAAACCATCAAATGTGAATATATATAATAGCTTTATAAAAAGAAATGAGATGTACATAATAAGGGAAGTGACGTTGTAAAGATGAGACTAAACACCTTGTTCTAGAAGATCGGCCGTGGAAGGTTTATGAGGAATTCGTCTAATACGGGAGATTTTTTTTCATGTTCAGTTTGCCCAGTAATGATAATTTTGCCACATTCCTCCCAATGGAATGAATTAGGTCCATCTTTAACTAGTTTCCATGTCAACATTCCTTCATTAATAATGTTTAGAGGAAAATGCTTTAAAAGTTCAGTTAGAATAAAACGATAATATGTTTAAGTCCAATTATGATAACACTTTTCAAATGTAAATCGTTAAAGAAATATCATCGAACACCTTACAAACATGAAAAACTCATCCCAAAATTCAAATGCAATTAATATGTTGTCCCTTCCATAACCAACATGAACACATTCAATGCTACTTCCAATAATAGAGAACCTAAAACCATCAAGAAGCAAGTTTAAAAAATTTTGTAGATTCAGTACATATTGCGTTGAGTATAATACTTTTGATATGCAAATCGTAACAGAAATATCATCGAACACCTTACAGACATGACAATGATGTCCCAAGATTCAAATACAAACAATATGTTTTCCCTTCCATAACTAACATTAACATAGTCCACGCTCTCTAACAACAATGCGCAAATAACATAACACAAAGAAATAAAAAAACAATTACAAAAGATTAAAAAATGAACTTCAACACCGCAAAAAATGAATAATGTATAGATAAAAGAATGTGCAGGTCTATTGTAGAAACATAAATATCACAACTTCATCACAGAAACTTGTTAATCAAAAACCCGATCTAGTCAGTAATAGATCTACAGAATGAAGATAAGCTCAAATGAAAATACAGAACATATATAGTAAAAAAGAAGTTAGAGCATTGTGGATTGTGTTTCGATATAGTGAATAGCTTTGATATGTGTGTAAGATATCGACGATTACTGGTTTTGGGAAGAGTTGTTCTAGATTACAGAGGAAGAAATGTCTAGAAAGAATGGTCAGGTTTTTTAAAGAGGAAGGAAGAAGGGTTTTGGCAACATTTTACAAAATTCGTCGCCAAATCGAATTCTTTTAGTGGCGATTTACCAAATTGTAGTGAAAAGCCGAAACTTTTGGCGACAAATTCTTATATTCATTGCATATTGTTGTATATTTTAAGACGATAGGAAGAAATTTTTTGCCCAAATGGATAAGAGTTTTCTTCTTATATTGTCTAGCTAAATGGCTAAGAGTTAGATGTCTTATCGAAAATGGTTAACTGAATATGTAGAAGGAGTTAAGAGTTTTATGGAGTTTGTTAAGGATCAAATGGGTGAAGATTGTAGTATTCATTGTCCATGCATTGATTGCTTAAATGTAGACTTCCAAAGTTAAGATGTGGTATATAATCACTTGCTTATCTGAGGCATAGACAAATTCTATAGTCTATGGCTTTATCATAGTGAACGTAAGGAAGCAAGTTGTAGTAGAAGTGTTGATATATCTTATGATGTTGATGATAGTAATGATCTTGATGATAATGATGTGAATGATGACGGTGATGATGGGATTGATAAGATCTTAAACGATTGTCAGAATTATATGGAGCCTAGGAATGAATCAGGAATGCTTACCATAACTGGCAGTATGGCCGAAGATAATTTGGGAAGTTATTGGAAGTTGCTAAAGAAAAATTATATCCAGGGTGTTCTAATTTTTCTCAACTCTTATTTATTGTGAAGTTGTTGCATTTGAAGGTTTATAATAAATGGAGTAACAAGTCGTTTGACATGTTAATTGACTTACTAAACGATCCATTACCTAGGGGATATAACTTACCAAAATCGTACTATGACGCGAAGAAATTGTTAAGGGATCTTGGATTGGGATATACTTCAATTCATACTTGTAAGTATGATTGTGTACTTTATTAGAAGGAAAGTAAAGAACTTCAGGAGTGTCCTATGTTGGGATCCCACCTTTGCGAGTCACATGTCCAATGTCCTAAGTGACATTTGGATGCACATCCCACAAAGGTGGTGAGCCCACACCAACCAACCCTCAAAAGAACTCACTTTGCCTATTTCTGGATACATTTGTGGAAAAACTCAAGGTGGAATTCCAATTTGCCCTCTTTAGAACATTTTGTCCCATGACAAGTATTTATAGCCTAAGCCTTTTACTGCTTCTTGATCCTTGATAACCCCTTCTTGTTGAAAACCATTATTTAGATGAGTTCTATAACTAACTTTAACTAAATAACTATCCAATGTATTGGCCTAACTTCTTCTTTGTATCGTCTGTGTTTTCAACTTCGTCTATGTTTGGCGCTTCATCTGCGTTTTCCACTTTGTTTGTCTTTTGCGCTTCGTCTGTCTTTTGCGCTTCGTCTGTCTTTTACGCTTCATTTTCCTTTTTCGCTTCGTCTGTCTTTTGCGCTTCGTCTGTCCTTTGCACTTCATCTGTCTTTTGCGCTTCATTTGTCTTTTACGCTTCATCTGTCTTTTCCTTGTGTCTGTGTTTCCTTGCGTTTGTGTTATAACGTCATCATAGATGATTCCTTGCGTCTGTGTTATGACGTCATCACAGACGATTCCTTGCGTCTATACATTCTTACGTAGCGAAAACCCCTGAAGTAGAGCCCAAAACCTTTTGCAACCTACCTTACTTAATAAAAACATAAATCTTTTCAACCATCCTCATTCATTCAATTTCAAGGACAAAATACACAAAACATAAACATCAACTACTTCCCAAAGCCTCAAACTCATTTGAACATCAAATGCAATGTGAAAGCTTAAAAGTAGTCATAACAAACCCAAAATACATTCCATTCATATTAATAGGCAGAAGTCTTTACAAAGCTTTAATAACATTTCAAGTCACAATACATAATACACTTAAACTAGCAAAACATGAAATGTGGCTAAAGCCTTGAATTCCAAAAAATCTAATTTAAAAATACAAAAGAAAGTATGCAGTCTAGAGTGATGCCTTGACTCTTGACTTACTCAATCTCCTGCTCATCACCTGAATGGGAGGAGCAGAATGGGGGTGAGCTTAAAGCTCATGGGTAACAATTTTATAATCAAGAAACAAGAAAAACCATTTTCAAAACTTATTATCATTTTACATTTGGAAACCATAATAATTTCTCATAGAAAAACACCATACACTTATTTCTCAAAATTCTCATTTTTGTCAAATAGTTCACGAGCAATTATAAATTATGCATGCATGAAACTTGCTAACACATAAGCACATCAAAATGGTTTAGGTGGATCCAAAACATACGTAATACACATTTCCCATAAGGGTCTTGTGTAGTCGTGAACATACGCACTATCGCAATTCCACCTAATGATCTTTCGTAGCCGTGAACTTATAGGAGTCCATGAAGGAGCTCCATGCCACTAACGGGCAGGTGGGAGAAGCCTTTAGACAAGTGCACTTGACTTAACTTAGGGGACTACCACAAACCCACATAATCATGTAATTCATGAATTGCAAACCAAATGGCACATTTTGCAAAACTTGTTTTTCAAGAGCATGCACTATTCATATGCAATTTCATCATCATGTCATACTTCATCGACTAAAATCACATACTGATCATATAACCATTTCTCAAATCATTTTTAAAGGACAATAAATCACATTTTCAAGAAAGTTGGAAAATCATTTAATTCCATTTATTTGAAAGAACTTTAATAGTTTATTGACTCAACTATAAAAATGTCACCCACCTGAAATCCTTGCTTATAAACTTGCTTAGGGATTTTGCTTAAGGATGTCTTTCCTCTTGCTCCCTTGGCCTCTCTTGATCCCGTCCTTGATTTCCTTCATAAGGGACAAAATTCCCATTCAATAGGAATTCAAATTTGAGAACCCATATAACTAAAAGCATGAAATTGACCCTAGAATACTAAACTCATACATTTCCCAAGCTCTTTGAACCAAAGACCTTTCAAAAATCCAAAAGATTAAAATCAACTTACCTTGAATCTTCACCAACTAATGAGATTTTTAGCTCTAAGGAAAGCTCTTCCCTTCCTCTTTCTCTCTTTAAGACTACGAAAAATTGTAACCTAGTCCAAAACTCTATTCTTTCTCAACTTCACCGAAACCTCTCTTCTTCTTTCTCTCTTTTCCTTTTTGATTTTCTCCCCTTCTTTCCTTCATTCACGTTTTTGATCTTCTAATTTACAAGACAACATTTTCCTCTTCTTTCTACCCTTAATGGGTAAGGAAAGTCCACCTTACCATTCCTTTAATGCCTTAGTGCTTTTAACCTTAAGTAATCTTCCAAAAATTCCCTTATGCACCTTACAATATTAACACTTTAATTTCATCAATCCATGAAATAAATCCTCCTAAACTTGACATAATAATTAAACTAAAAAATGATTTATCTAGCCAGACTACAAAATTTATTCAAATCATGCTTACTAAAATAATAAAAAAAATTTAGGGCCCAACATTTCTCCCCCTCTTGAAAGAATTTCGTCCTCGAAATTATTACCTGAGTCATCAAAAAGGTGTGGATACTTCTCCTTCATGGCCTCTAGTAGCTCCCACATGGCCTTTTCCCAATTTAACTGTCTTGTTCTTAAGAACCTTGTCCTTGGTGTCCAAAATCTCCACTAGAATCTCCTCATAACTCAGATCATCTCTTAACTGAACCTCAGAGGTCTGAATGATGTGAGATAGATCTAATCTATATCTACTCAACTTGGAAACATGAAAGACATCATGAATCTTTGATAATTCTAATGGCAATGCCAACCTATAGGCTAATGGTCCAATTCTCTCAAGAATCTCATAGGGACCCACATATCTTGGGCTTAACTTCCCCTTCTTACTAAATCTCATAGGGACCCACATATCTTGGGCTTAACTTCCCCTTCTTACTAAATCTCATAACTCCTTTCCAAGGAGATGTCTTAAGGAAGACCTTCTCACCAACTTTATACTCCATTTCCTTTCGGTGTGCATCAAT
>JAOSBN010076876.1:0-12752 GCA_027563595.1 Erythroxylum suave | reverse complement strand
CATAGTGGAAATAGACTCACTTTCCTTCATGACAAACATTTCATAGTCATGGAGAAGCATGTTGATCTTTGTTTCTCTAACTTGGTCCGTTCCTTTGTGAGTGATGCGTAGTCTCTCCCACATTTCTTGAGCGCTAGTGCATGAGTTTCTGTCCTCAACGGTGAGTGCACAATATATCACCTTCATGACTTTTGCGTTGATGTAAGCTTGCTTCTAATCATTGTCATCATATTCCAACTCTGTCTTTACCTCACCATTTTCGTTCAATGGAACGTGTGGACTGAAGATTATGATCTTCCAATACGCCACTCCCTCACTTATGATATGGTATTTCATAGGATTTTTTCAAGAATAATAGTTAGTACCATTAAAAAGAGGAGGGCGATTATTTGTGTTACCTTCTTCCGCTAGGTTATTGCGTGTCAAACTCAGCGCCATCCCTAGATTTTTCTTCTCTGATACCAATTGAAAACGATCTAGAAGGGGGGTTGAATAGATCTTTTAAACTTTTCACAAAGTGCTACAAAAAATAGAGAATTAGAACACACAAAATAAACAATCAAAATTGAAATGTAAAAAAGCAGGGAAGAAAGGCAAACACTGTTTTTATAGAGGTTCGGTGCTAAGACCTACGTCTTCTACCTAAGCTCCCACTTAGGATTTTGGCAAAATACTTTATTACACACTTTTTAGTTTAGTGTGAACTTTTCAATTGCACTTGATTTCCGGCTCAAGCTACACCTCACAATCGATCTATTTTTTCGGCACAAATCTTACCTCCCAAGTGATTTTCCTCTAATCACTCAACTCACAATAATCACAATGATAAGTAATTGAAATGGTAATGCTCAATACAGCAGAATAGAATTAAGAACAAGCTAAGAGCAAAATTGAGAGCAAATAGGAAGCTTTGTAACTTTTCTTCACTTTGGACTAGTATTCGATCATTTGATGCTCCAATATTTATTTGCAGGCTTTTAGATGCTTTCCAGACATTGTGAAATTCTTCTATCCATTGTAGATTGCTTATAGTCGTTGTAGTATGATTTTCTTCCCGTTTGTAATCAATTGACTCAGTCAGATTTGTTCAGATACACTTGATAGTCGACTAGTCGAGGTATAATAGTCGACTAGTGTGTTATAGTCAACTTATCTTCAAAGTATCAGTCGACTATCACTAACATTTTTCTTAAAACTTTTTGCCCCGCTCTTCGAATAGTTGACTAATTCACTGATAGTCGACTAGTCCATTTATCCTCCTTACAGGTCTGCTGTTTTTAATCAACTTGCAAAATATTGGTCGACTTATTTTGGCACGAACTGACAGATATGATATAATTAGTCGACTAGCCACATTATAGTCGACTAGTGCTGGATCTCATGACAGATTTTACATAATCTTCAAGCTTTATTTGTTGAGATACTAGTTTGAACTCGTTATCCATAATCTGATAATCTCTTGCATGTTGTCTATCTCTTGGATATGTCAAATTTGATTTGTATTAATTCTTTGATTGAAAATCAATCCAAAATACCTGAAATTATTTCTTAACCAATTCTATACATTTTATTATTATCAAAACATAGAAGGATTTAATTTGTCAACCACCATTGGTCCAACAGTTACATCATCATCATTTATGTTTAGAAAGAATTCATGATACATCATCATTATTTATGTTCAAAAAGAATTCATGAACGTCTTTATATTTTATTGTTTTAAATAGCTTCTCTAACGTAACTAAGATCATATTCCACCCAATGAATCACAATTTAACTTCTCGACCTATTTTAAATAACTTCTCCAACCTAACTCAGATCATATTCGACCTAACAAATCAAACAACTTCTTTACGCTATCACTTTTTTTGTCTTCAACCTAAAACACATTAGATGTCCTTTTTCAGCAAAGAAGAAGAGAAGTCAAATTTCCTATTTCAGCAAAGAAAGAAGATGTTGTTGCTGTTCGTGAGTTATTCTTTTATTCATTACTTATTCGATTTTTTAAATTTTTTAAATTTTTATTTATGGTTATGTTAATGTATTACATATTTTAGATAACATTGTGTTAATCTTTCTTTGGTTACCATAATTTTTTTAGAAAATATAAAATGTTATCCGTATCTTGCATTTATTACATTTTTAGCAATTTTATTTGTTATCACCTAATTTGATGTTTGCGTCATCCAACCCGTGATATTCATGTTTATGTAGTTAAATAGTACATGTTAGAAGGGCACCCATTCATTACTTTTTTGACTTATGGCCACGGGGACCATCAACTTTTGGCATTTTTGGCAAAAGATAATGGTTTGCGGAGAAAAAGAATAGGAAATAATCCAGATTGAGAAAATTAAAATTACATTAATAATAAAATTTAAAATTTTCAATGAAATTTTAATATCATATAAATAAAGGAGATTGAGTTTCTAAATATTATAAAAATAGATAATAATTTTATGGGTTTTGCTGGAGTGGCAAGAACTTGGACATAAGTTTGTTACAGTCAAATGGCAAAAAATTGGGAAATCAACCGAATGTAAAGTTCAAAACAATAGCAAATAACAGGGAAGCAGGTTTTGGTAAGCAATTCAACATTTAAAATGAGCTGCAAAATTGTCCACATGTAATAATAATAAGCTTATTATTCTGACATAATAATCATTCATTCCTAGATTATACAGGTGATTGAGGACCTGTGAGATGATGTCCTGTAGAATTTCTTCACGCTAGCTCCAGTAGACGCAAGAATAACAACCCCACATAGAAATTTACCACCTTTCCAAAGAGTAAGGTTAAATTTAGAAAAAAAATTCAGTTATAAATTATTACAATTAAATATATAACAGCTAAAAATGTTTCTTATAAAAAAAAGATTTAATAATAGATACTGAACCACTGCTTTACGGCTACTTGACAAATGTTGCGGATTTATTTTCATTCTCACGACTTCTTTAACAAGAGCTGTAGAAAGTAGCATTTCACTTTGAAAAAGCAGTCACTCTGACGAAGGAGACGTTATATGTGTGGGGAACTTGACTTATGAAGCTTTGGCTCCATCCTACTATCCATTTGAGACTATGTCCGTTAATAACAAAATCGTTTTCAATGTGAAATTATTGAGGGCAATATAAATACTAACCTAAAACCAAAGGTAGCAACAGTGCTTCACATTGGTATGAGAGTAACAATAGCAACTCTTTTGTAGGAGAAATAAAAGCCTCATGAAATTCTAACAGGTTAAATTGGAATTAGGGATGATCCTCACTAGCAATCGCAAAATCCATTCTGATAAGAAGTTAGCCAGAACTACAAACAAAGCACGAGAAAGAACTCATATCAGTATAGTAGCTATAATCCCAAAATGAAAAGAATGCAAACTTTCAGAGATTTGCCTTATTCAAGAGATTTACTAAGCAAGCATCCCATTATTGATGCAACACAAGGAAAATATTGGAAGCTAGGACCTATATACCCTCATCAACAAAACCTCAGGACAAAAAAAACTATCAGTTTATCATCTTGTTGGGTGTGCACAGACTGCAGAACCCTATTGTGTTTTAAATAACACAAATGCCACTGGCATAATAGAGCTTAAATCCCCTCTCTGCTGCAACCTAAACAAATAGCATATCATCCATCATTAAGATTGGATCTCAAGTGCACATCAATCAGAAAAGAAGAAGGCAATAAATCCATCAACTTGTTATCGAGAGATATGCATGCAAGACGAAGTAACCAAATCAAGCTTTCTTCCTTGGTAATAACATGTCTTGACTAACTTCAACATGTGCTTATTTTAGCTCAATAAAATGAGAATTTTGGTTTCACATAAATTGAACAATGCTACACAAAACTCTTCACAATATCTTAGAGAAAACAGGGGCTCTCTCTCTAAGCAAACACGTTAATTTTTCTCAACATAAACCCTGAAATGTTTCTTTTTTTTTTAATAAAGCCTTTCACAACGCAACTGGAAACATAAACAGAATATCAAGACAAAGAAAAAGAAAAGACCAAAGTTTATACCTTCTGTAAGAATCAGTAGAGACACTGCGAAGATCATCAACCAATGAAGAAGAAGGAAATCTATAAGCCACCGCTCTTAAATTAGGAAACATCAGGGTTGATATGACCTTTTGTGTATAGTACATCATGTGTATATATTGATATTAATACTGATAAAAAGGATTCAGTCATATGTGTTCCCACAAGCAAAGAGTATAGAGTGGACTCACCTAAGATACCAGCAGTAGAGTAAACAAGAATAAAGATCATGCGACCAAAGGCCCAAGCAATACCTAGAATATCAACACCACTACAAGGGTCAGCGTTCTTTACAGGATCACTCTGGCTCTTGTAACCAAACTCAGATAAGCACCGTGATGTAGAGGAAGAAAAGAGTGGCGATGAACTCTATAATAAGAGCCCTGTAAAGGGACCATCATGTACAGGCTTGCTCTGATTTGTTCAAAAGAGGTAGATATAGATCGAATTTAATATGTTTACGAAATAAAGCTAATAAATTCTTAATCCACAAAAAAAAGTGCAAACTGGAAGCAAAAATACAGAGATGCAATGGATATGATCAGAAACAAAAAGCAAAGAAGTAATAGAAAAGACAAATAAGACCTTTTTACAGAGACTAGAAATACTAAGTTTCTGGCCATCAAAAGGAGCAGTGTACACACGCTTAACCTTGAAGACTACCATTCTTTTTTTCTCTGCAACTCCATAAACTTCCTTGTTAGACTCATGGAGAGATTGAGAAGAGATATGGCAGACTAAGATATAATACTTACGTTCTCAAAGAAAAACTAAGATATAATACCTACGTTCTTATATTTAAAAAAAAAATCATGTACACATAAATTATTTTACTATTAAACCATTAATACTAAACATTTAATTTTACTAAATACCTTTAAATAAAGAGTTGAAGTTATTTGTTGGTCAAATCAGTTGATATAATTTGCTGTTAATTAATCGCTGATATAATCAACTAATAGCTAACACAATTCGCTGATTGCTTAGATATACCACCACAGTTTTTATAAAACTAAAGAACAAAAAATAGCATGTGCATACGAATAAAAACAATGATGAAACAGAAAAAGAGAAAAGAAAATGATTCAACTAAATGGAATATACACCATTAATTTTTGTCAGTGTTGATTTGCATGTCAACTCCATTATGCTTTTTCTAATTTCCTTTTCTCCTTGTAAACCGATCCTATGAAATTATATATTTGACTGATAAGATACTAACATTGGCAAGTCCACATGTAGACAGATGAAACCGATTTAGAGTCTTCAAGAGAGATCGTCGCATCAGTAAATTTACTGTTCCTGGCCTGAACAAGCTTGTCTGTGGTCTCCTCGACCATGTTATTGAACAGTGTTCCATCTTTAGAAGACTTGCTAGGGATAAAGCCTTGAATATCTTCTCTTTTCTACTCAAAAGACCACTCTTTTGCACAACTACTATTTTTTATCTGCTACCCTTGGCAAGTTAATTTTTTTGAATGTAATAAAAAAAATAGAAAGGCTATGCTTAATTTGCTAGGACCCCTAAAAGATGCTATAATTTAATATAGAGTATTTGTGATTATAAATGCTAAAAGCATATTTTAAACCTTGAAATTTATGCCAAATTTTAAGTTGAATATGATGTTTCAGGATGTTTAAGTTAGCACTAGATCCTTTGTACCCAACATTCTATTCTAACTTTGTTCCTTGTAAAAAATGACATTATTTTATGTTTATTTACACTCAAAATAATGTTATTTTTTATGTGAAATAAGAGATTGAGTACTAAAAATCTGAACCGTTCAAGTTAGACCTTAACATGTACAAAACTTTCAAATTAGAATTTAAGACGCAAAATCTTGATCAGTTAAATGTTATGTGATTTTTTCATAGTTTTTTTTAATTCACATATTAGAGATTCATTTTTTATAGACGCGCTAAAAAAAATACAATATGCGATGTTTTATTAATAAAACATCACAAATTGTGTAGACTTTTCTTGACGTTTAAAAAATGTCACGAAAAATTTGAATTTTTCGCGACATTTAATGAAAACGTCTCAAATTTGTAACATTTTTTGCGACGTTTTGTTGAATAAAACGTCGCTGTTGAGGTATTGATCTAACCATTTGCTTATAAATTTGTGTTTGTATTTTCACTTTCCCTCCACTCCCTTCAGCAGTTGCGCTCTCTTTTCACTGCTATCATCTTCTTAGTCTTTCAATTCTCTCTTCTCTCTCTTCTTTTTTCACACGTTGCTCTCTTTCTCTGATAACCGTCTCGATCTCGACAGTTATGGTGATCTCATTTGAGAAGATTTGATGAAGAGCGTAAGATCTCTCAGTTCTTTCATCTCTTTTTTGTTAGATCTCGATCATCAATATGTTATGATGTAGGAAGCGATTGAAAGAAAAAAGTTAAAGCAGAAAGAAAGAAGGAACAAAGAATCTTGAAACCGATGAATACTTTTTGTTCTTTTTTTTCTAAGTAAATGATGATAGTCTTGTGAAAATCAACTGGATTAGAGCAGGTTCGTAGTTAAACAGGACTGAAGGAATACTAATGAATGCATGGATTTTACATGGAAAACCCCTAAATTAGGGTAAAAACCACGGGCAAGGATAAAAGAATTTTACGATTGAGAAAATTGGAGAACTACAAGGAGAAAATTACACCCATAAAAATCCACAAAATATTTTTGTATCTCTCTCTCTCTCTCTTTTTCTCTCTTACCTCACGCCTCTTTTTTTATGCTCTGCCCATTTGCTCTGCTCCACTTGTTAAATAGGTAGGAGGTTGAAGGTATGGTTGGCCAAATTGACCAACCATTATTTGGCTTATTAGGCATGTTAGGCATCGAAATTCGGTGCCTAACATGCCAAGCCTACTAAGTTTGACACTTCTCCCACTTGAAGATTTGATTGAGAATCAGTCATATCTTCACAAAATTCTTTCTGTCTTGCCGCTTCATGTTGCTTATGTCTTTGTCAGGCCACACGAGGATCGACACCATATAAACTTGTCAGCATTGATTGCTTTTGTTATAAAATCTGCCCGTTTATCCATGGTATGAATTTTCTGAATATCCACCGTTCCTTCTTCCACTTTCTCAGGAATGAAGTGGTATTGAACTCGAATGTGTTTTGTCTTTAAATGAAATGCTAGATTCCTTGCAAGATGCAAAGCACTTTCGTTATCACAGAATAGAGTAATATTCTCTTGTTTATACCTAAGTTCTTCCAACAACATCTTCAACCACACTGTTTCTTTACTGGCTTGTGTAACTGCTACATATTCTGCTTCTGTTGTTGACGTAACCACAACTGACTGTAGTTTTGAAACCCAGCTCACAGCTCCTCTAGTTAGTGTAAACAGAAATCCTGTAATGGATTTATTTTTATCAAGATCACCTGCATAATCAGCATCAACATATCCTCTGACAATAAAATCTGATCCTCCATAACATATGCAACATCTGAGGTTTCCTTGATATATTTGAGAATCCTCTTAATTGTATTCTAATGCTCTCGACTAGGATTCGCCATGTATCGACTAAGCACTCCCACTGCATGTGCAATGTCTGGTCTTGTACAAATCATAATGAACATTAAGCTTCCTACTGCTGATGCATACGGTACTCGAGAAATCTCTATCCTCTCTTCTTCATTACTAGGACTCATACTTGAGGATAGCTTGAAATTAATAGGATGAGGGGTATAAATTGACTTACAATCTTGCATGTTGAATCGCCGCAAGATCTTCTTCAAGTAATTCTTCTAAGAAAGCCAAATCTTCCAATTATTTCTATCTTGGTGAATTTGCATTCCTAGAATCTTATTTGCTAGTCCCAAGTCTTCATTTCAAATTCCCTAGCCAACTGTGCCTTCAATTCTTTGATACGATCATTGTTAGGGCCTGCTACCAACATGTTGTCTACATACAACAACAAGACTATAAAATCATCTTTCTCAAACCTCTTGAAATATGCACAAGGATCTGCATTCAGTCTGCTATATCCAAGGCTTATAATGAAGGAATCAAATCTCTTATACCAACACCTCAGCGCCTAGTTTAAACCATACAAAGATTTGTTTAACCTACAAACCAAGTTCTCTTTCTCTTTTTCTTCAAAACCTTCTGGCTGGAGCATATAAATTTCTTCTTCAAGATCTCCATGAAGAAATGAAGTGTTCACATCTAATTGCTCAAGGTGGAAGTCAAATGTAGCACACATTTACCAGAACTACTCAAATTGTAGTGAGTCGAACCACAGGAGAAAATATTTCATTGAAGTCAATTCCTTCCTTCTGAGCATATCCTTTTACCACTAATCTAACATGATATCGCTCTACTTGATCATCACCACTGCACTTGATTTTGTTGACCCGTTTATTTCCAATAGGCTTTCTTCCTTATGGTAGTGATACCAACTCCTATGTCTTATTCTTATGCAGAGCTTCAGTTTCTTCCTTCATTGCTGCCATCCACTGAGATGCACCTGAACTATTCATTGCTTCTTGAAGAGTTGATGGCTCTCCGTCCTTAGTTAAAAGACAGCATGCAATATTGTTCTCCATAATATAATCGGAGTGCCAGCTCGGTGCTCTTTTTGTGCGAGTTGATCTCTGAGTATCTGAAACATCAGATTCGATTGGTTCTTGCTCCTCGTGCTCTGGTTCAACTTCAGAAGAATCATTTTGATCAAATTCCCTTTCCACCTATACTATTGTAGTCTCTGAATCCTCTTGTACTGTGACAACATTTTGGGCTTGCTCTTGATCCTTATCATCCATGAAGATAACATCCCTGCTGATAACAATCATGTGGGCAGTGGGATCCTAGAGACGATACCCCTTTACTCCTTCAACATATCCTAAGAAAATACATCTTCTAGATTTTGGATCCAACTTCGTAGTTTCTTAGGCATTGAATATCATATAGGTAGGACTTCCAAATATATGGAGGTTGGACTAATCCACTAGTTTACTAGTCCACATTTCTATCGATATTTTCAACTTAACTGCAATTAATGGAGCTTGATTCACCATATAACAGGTAGTATTGACTGCTTCTACCCAGAATTTCTTATCTAAACTTGCAGATCTCAACATTGTTCTTGTTCTTTCTAATAGAGTTCTATTCATCCGCTTTGCTACTCCATTTTGTTGAGGAGTGTATACTGTTGTAAACTACCTTTTGATGCCTTCTTGCTTGCAGAATGCATCAAATTCTTTACCAGTATATTCTCCTTCATTATCTAACCGCAAACACTTGATCTTCTTGCCAGATTCAAGTTCCACTTGCGCTTTGTCAAATTTGAAAGTTAGAAACACATGTGCCTTCCTCTTAATAGAAAACACCTTTCATCTACTTGAATAATCATCAATGAATGATACAAAGAAATTTGCTCCTCCTAGGGACGTAACTGGTGCTTGCCCTACATCAGAGTGAATTAATTCTAGAATTTCTTTACTTCTAAACTTTGATGTGTTGAACTTCAATCGATGTTGCTTACTCACAATGCAATGCTCACAAAAGGGTAGCGATACCTTTGTGAAACTTGGAAGTAGATTCTTCCCTGCAAGTATCTTCATTCCTTGTTCTGACATATGTCTAAGCTTTTTATGCCACGTCATTGCATGTTTGTCATTTGGACTATTCACTGTAACGGATGCCTCTCCTTCTTGCAAAGTTACTCCCTTTGGCATGTACAGATTTGCAACAGTCTTCTCTGCTTTCATAAATACTAACACTCCTCTAATCACTTTCATGATCTTGTTTTGAATCTTAATTTTGAAACTGAGATTATCCTGTTGTCCTACAAACAACAAATTCTTCTTCAGGCCCTCCATATGTTGTACTTTATTAATATTCTGAGTTATCCCACTATACATCTTTAACTTGATGGTGCCGATACCAACGATCTTTAGAGCTTGATCATTACAACTATACACAGATCCATCTGAGACAGATTCATATTGATGGAACCAGTCTCTTTGAGAGGTCATATGAAAAGTAGCTGCTGAATTAGAAGTCATACATTAACAAATCTTCTCTTAATTCCAATAGTCGTTGCCGCTTCACAGACCATTGCACCTCTATCATCTGAAGTAGTTGCCGCATCTCCTTGAGGAATAGAATCTTTCTTCTTCAGATTCCAATAATCTTTCTTCAGATGCCTTTTCTTGCCACAATTGTAGCAATTGAAATTCTTCTTACTCCTCGATTTTGATCTACCATGACTATCACTCTCACTTGGGCCACGTTCCATTGATCTTCCTTTCGTCACCACCAAGGCTTCTGATTGTTGCGAACTTGCCAACCTATCTTCCTTGCTCTTGCACCAGCTCTCTTCTTCCAGAATAGCAGCTGCAATATTGTCAAAGACTATAGTGTCTATGTTATTTGTTAGATTGTTGACAAGTTGATCATACGAATCTAGTAGACTTTGGAGTAGAAGTTCTACACATTCACTTATCTCTATTGTGTGCCCCAATGATGTGAGTTGGGAAAATAGAGTATTTAAAGTATTTAAGTGTTCTGTCACCAAAGTGGATTCCGCCATGCATAAAGTGTACAGTTTCCTCTTCAGAAAAGTTTTGTTTTGGATTGATTTGGCCTCGTACAATTTTATGAGATGATCTCAATCTCTTTGTCGTCTTCTTCTCCTCTATGCTTGACAACACCCCATCTGCTAATGCCAGATGAAGAGTTGCAATAGCATTCCTGTCCATCTCATTCCACTTTTCTCAAGATAGCCTTCATCTTTAGCTTCCCTAATGAGAAATTACTCCCATTGAACTTTTCAATCTCAAACTTTGCTGCCACTGCTTCTATCACAAACAGAATTTAACCCCCACTATTTTAAGTGAATAGTACTCGTATGTATGAACAGTACCCGTAAATGTGAATAGTACCGTATGTGTGAATAATACTTGTATGTATGAATAGTACCGTATATAAGAATAGTACCGTACACGTGAATAGTACTATATACTTGAATTACAATAACTACATAGTTTAATGCAAAAATAAATGCATGAATAGTTGTCACCTTTTATGGTTACTATTCAACAACTTTCACTGTACTCACCGGAACTCTAAATGGATTACGCCAAAAAATTCGTCGTAATTTTCTAACCTCACTTTGATACCACTTGTTGTGAAAATCGATCGGATTAGAGCAGGTTCACAACTAAATAGGACTGAAGGAATACTAATGAACACACAGATTTTACATGAAAAGCCCCTAAATTAAGGTAAAAACTATGGGCAAGAATAGAAGAATTTTACTATTGAGAAAATTGGATAATTACAAGGAGAAAATTACACCCTCAAAAATACACAAAATATTTTTGTATCTCTCTCTCTCTTACCTCACACCTCTCTTTTTATGCTCTGCTCCCTTTGTTAAATAGGTAAGAAATTGAAGGTATGGTTGGCCAAATCATTATTTGGCTTTCGGTGCCTAACATGCCAAGCCTACTAAATTTGACAGATAGATTTCTTATTTGATAAGTTTTGGTGAGGAACATAAGATCTCTTTCTTATTTCACGTTTATTTCTTTTAGTCTATTTTTGTTAGAAGTTGATCGTCAATACATTATGATATATAGATCACGTTTATGATCTAAAGAGATGGAGTTTAGTCTCGTAGAGAGGTTAGCTTTGAGAAAATATAAATCAGTTGAGGTTGTTTACGGTGATGGGTGAAAAAGATGTTGTTTCTTGGAACTCGATGATTGCTGGGTTGGTGAAAGCTGAGGGCTTAACTGAAGCTCGCAGGTTGTTTCATGAAATGCCTAATAGAGCTACCATTAGCTACAATACAATATTGTATATGAAGGCTGGGGAGACACGAGCAACTAAATTTATCAACTCATTAGATAATCAGCTTGACAAGAAATAGCTCATTCCTAAAGTTTAGACTTGGTCATTTAATTCTGTTCACTAGTATTATAGGATTCTCATTTGATTATTGTTTCATAATGTGAGACCTAGTGCTGGGAAACTCCTAGAAGATTTGGCATTGATGGTGATAGTGTGTTGGAATAAGGATCCAAATGCTCAAACAAACTTCAGCGAAATTAAACAGATGCTCTTGTACTATCTTTCGACCATTGAGCCACCAGAGCTCATCGTCCCTGCTCAGATGTTCTCTTCTAAGAACCTGGTATTACCGCCAGGGGAAAAGTTCGTTCATGGGCTTAAGGGATGAGTCTGGTGAAACCCTTGAAACGAAGATGGAGGACAAGCCAAGAAGTTTCTTTTTCTGCTTTAACCAATGCTACTTGTTGGAATTTTAAAGAACCAGAAACTAACAAAAATATAGAAGAATATGAAAGACAAAATGCAAAAGACAATTTACTAATGGGTACACTTACATTGACGCTGAAAGGCTAAATATATAGGCTATGAAGTAACAAACCTAGCTAATATCAAGATAAAACAAATCAAATTCAAAATTTTAAATCCTAACTAGGTAATAACTTTATCTTAATAGATAAAATTTTATCTTTAAACAAAAAACTTCAATTTTAGCTTTGAATCAATCTTTCCAACATTCTCCCTTGATTCAAAGTTGCAAAAAACTCTATGGAGCACATCTCTCCAAATTTCTTATTTGTGAAGCACTTCTCTTTATTGTATGATGCACTTTCTCATCATCTTACATTATTAGAACTTATTTCAACTAATTCAAAAAAGAGTTTCTTTTTCAGCTA
>JAOSBN010076857.1:0-12753 GCA_027563595.1 Erythroxylum suave | reverse complement strand
AATCCTAACTAAGGAGTTCACAACAATGTAGTTAAATATGAACAAACTACTCTCCTTTGAAGCCCATTGAACTCAAGTCATTGCTACATCTTCAAGAAGAAATGGTGTTTAGCCAAGCATTGCTTCGGGAGAACTCATAACCGGAAACCTACCAAGAGCATCCATGGTAGCAGCAGCAGATAATGAATGTGGCGACAGAAAAATGGAAAGAAGTGATTGATGATGGTCAAATGGAGAGAAAGAGTCATGAGTGTGTGAGCTTCTGTTTTCTTGTCTTCTCTTCTGTCTTATGTCGTATATCTGTCAGCTACAACCTAATTTCGTAGGTTTTTGAACGAAGGATGTTGGGTCGGGTCGCACAGTGTGTGATTTTTCCGAAATTGGTCCGGGTTTTTGAAGGTTCGCCGCGGCGATAAATGTTTTTCACCATAGCGAACTTTTTTCGAAAGGTTTTGTTCTGTTTCCGGTTCCTTCGTTGCGGCAAAAAAATTAATTTTTTATGTGGAAAACTTTTCTCGAAAGTTCAGCTTGAATTTTGTGTGTTTCGCCGTGGCGACAAATCCACTTCGCCACGGTGAACTTCCTGTTGCGCCTCATTCTATTGTTGACTTCACTTCAGCCTTCTTTCATTCCACACCTTCTTCTTGACTTCCTTTTCCTTGAGTCTCCTACAATAAAAAATGGTAGTTTGTAGTATCAATTGTTCTCAGGAAATTAATTAGTGCAATGAATACTGATTTGTAACAATTTTTACCTTCAAACTATATAAAATAAAAGGACACACTCAAGTATCAATTTAAGCACAAAGGCTAGAGATAGGAGTCAAAAAGTATAGCAAAAGTCATGAAAATGTCGCCAATTTATGTAATAAACTTGGGCTCAATCATATATTTACTGTGAGTTTCCCCAGATAGACTTGATAACCAATATGCATTCCCAAGTAGCACCTTGTAGACTTTGAATGGCCCTTCCCAGTTTGCTAACCACTTCCCATACACCCGATCTTTACTTCCAATGGGCAGCACCAACTTCCAAACCAAATCACCTTCTTCAAAATTCTTGTTTCTTACCTTCTTGTTGTAGGCTCTGACCACCTTCTTTTTCTATAGAACCATTCTATTGAGAGCATCAGTTCTCACCTGATCCAATTCCTCTAGTTCCATCATCATTGCTTGCGAATAGTTCTCTGGCGACAAATTATTTTGCCACGCAACCTTTAAAGAGGGCACCACCACTTCCATAGGTAGTAAGGCATCATGTACAAAGGTCAGCGAAAATGGGCTTACCCCAATTGTGCTTAGTTTTGATGTCCTGTATGCCCACAGAGTCTCGAAAAGAAGATTGTGCCAGTCCCTAGGATTATCTTCCATCATCTTGTGCAAAATATTAAATATGACTTTGTTTGAAGCCCCCGCTTGTTCATTTGCCTGAGGATAATAAGGACTTGACCTTAGTAATTTAATACCATAATCCTCTGCGAATTTTCTGACCAATTCCCTAGTGAACATTGTTTCTTGGTCAGTGGTAATTGACTCGGGAATCTCCAACCTATAGATCAAATTTTCCTTGATGAACTAGATGACGTCCTTCTGCTCGACCTTCTTCATTGGTAAAGCCTCCACCCACTTGGTAAAAAAGTTTGTGACTACTATTATGAAAGAATGGCCTTTGGATGATGCGGGATAAATTTTTCCGATCAGGTCGATGGCTCACCCTCGGAATGGCCATGGCTTGATTATACTTGTCAACTCTACAGTTGGTATTCTTTGAATTTTTCCATTCTTTTGACACTGTTTACAACCTTTAGCATACCGGAAACAATCATCAAATTTGCGAGGCCAGTAATAACCATGCCCACTAATCAACCAACGTATTTTTTTCAAGACTGATGGGCGCCACATACACCCCTTTGATGGACCAAAAATCTGAGAAAATTTTCAGCTCTGACTCCAAAAGTTCACTTTAACGAATTGAGTTTGAGATGATGTCTCTTCAGTCTCTCAAATCCTTGCCTGAGATGTCCTAGATGGTCACCCTATTTTTTAGACTTGATAACCACGTCATCGATGTTGACTTCAACAATTTTCCCAATGATATCATGGAAAATGAGGTTCATGGCTCTTTGGTAAGTAGCTCCAGCGTTCTTCAGCCCAAAAGGCATCATAACCCATTCGAATGTGTTGATTGCACCTAGACACTGGAACGTTGTTTTATGAATATCATTCTTAGCAATTTTGATCTGATTATAACCAGCAAAACAATCCCAAAAAGCTAATATTTCATGGTTGGCAGTGGCATCAATAAGCATGTCATTAACTGGCATTACATACACATCCTTAGGTCTGGCGGCATTTAAATCCTGGAAATCTAAACACACTCTGATTTTTTATTTTTCTTGACTACAGGGACTATATTTTTCAGCCACTCAGTATACTTAGCTGGTCTAATAAAGCCTACTTTGAGAAACCTCTCTATTTCTTCTTTTACCTTCATCTCTACTTCCTTGGACATTCTCCTAGGCGATTATTGAAAAGGACGAAATTTCGACTTGATGGGTCGTCAGTGTTTAACTAAACCCCGAATTAAGCCTGACATATCCTTGTAATCCCATGCAAAGCAGTCTTTATACTCATGAAGTAGCTTGATTATCTCTTCTCATAACTCCTTATTAATAAGCCCACTGATATATGTTACTTTAGGATCCTCGGTAGTATTCAAGTTGATTTCTTCCAAAGGGTCCTTCACTTGAAGTCTCTCATCCTCCATTTTGGGTGGCGTGACTTGTAGCTCTTCCAGATTTATTTCATCTCTCATTATTTATGGAATTTCTCCCTCATAAACTAACTCTGTCCCGAAAATATCAGTTTCATGGTTGGCTATTACTTGTCTCTTAGCCTACTGCAAAATTACTTCCTTGATGGCCCTTGCAGCTACTAACCACCCTTCCTTACTTCCTTGAGGAATTGTTGGCCTGACTGGCCAATGTCTTCTTCCATCGGCCTAAGAGGCTTGATGCTTTTGTTCATCTTAATGGCACCAATTGCTTGAAGTAGCAGATGCTTGTCCTTGGCAAATTTCATCAGCGTAGGTTTGCCTTCTTTGTCCAAACCTTCAAAAGTGATTGGTGTGGTGTCTCCATGGTAATAGCAGGCGTCCACCAAATTGATTTCAGTGCTGAAAGGATTATTGTCTGCCTTGACCATTTACACGTTGTCGCAATGCTAGAATAATAAGAACTGGTGGAGGGAAGATAACACACACATGTTGGCGTGAATCCAATCTCTACCTAGAAGTAACTTGTAACTTGCATTTGTGTTTATTACGAAGAAAGAAGACACACACGTTTTACTCCCCACTGTTATTTATAGCGGATTACTATTAATGTTCTTGCCACGTCCCCAGTCACCGCGGTCACCACTAGGTCTATAGCAATAATATCCTCTTCTCTTTTCCCAAGCCTGAATAACACTTTCAATGGAATCACATTTATAGTTGCTCCATTGTCCACCAAAACTCTGTTCAGTAGCCTTCCGTTGATACAAGCCCATATATACAGTGGTTTAGTGTGATTCACGGATTAATGGCTTGTTGAATGGCAGAGCTTTGCTGTCCTTGGTCTCCTGCGATTTCTTTGAGAATTTTTCCGCTGCATTTTGCTCTTCTTTTGTAGCCCAAACTTTTTCTTCATCTTTTGGCTCATCTTCCACTTCATCATTAGGATTGACATGGCGAAAAATAGCTGGCAACAACACAGAAGCAGCTCCCAGGTAATAAACAGGGACATCACCAACATTGAAGTAACTTTCTTCCTGTTCCTCGGCATCACCATCCTCTGTTGCCTTCCTTCTGAATTTATTGTTTTAAATTCCTTCTTCACAGTGCTCAACCATCTGCTTGGTAATGTTGGCGGCTAGCTTCTTCCCTTTATCAAGCATCTTTTGTTTCTCCACCAAGTGATCCATGGTTTGAACTTAAAGTTTTATTTCCAGACCTTCTTTTTCCTGGAATAGTCTCTCGGCCAGCTTCTTGTGCTGTAACCTTCTTTTCCTTGTTTTAGCATTTTTCTGAGCGGTAGTAAGTATTTTCTTTTTATTCTTCTTTTTACTTTCCACCTGAACCCACTTTCCAGCTTTCTTAGGCATTGGTGGCTTAACAAATTTCGGGTGACCACCAGTGCTAATGGACACCTGGTCACAGACTTCACTGTTGTTTCCGGTGACCTAGTTACCGATCATTTCCAGTGAACCGACTCTCTCTTGACTTTTAAAGGTAGTGGTCAGGCCACCTTTCCTTTTCCACATGTTCCACCCTTTCGGCCTCCATACTTGATTCATATGCTCCTGTCCCCTTTTTTGGTTGAGCCAATTCCTCATGTCAACACTTGCTACGTTTACTGACTCCACCGAAAAAGGATTTTTGTCAATGAGCATTGCCTCTTTTGGAAACTTGAGAATTTTCCTATTGATGTGATCCTGAATCATGTTTCTGAAGGCCCAGCAAATGTTGGTGGAATGAGTCCACACGTTATGATATTTACAATAGTCTTTGGCCCTCATCTCCTCCTTGGTAGGCAAAATGTGATCTTCTGGAAAAGAAATAAAATCGATTTTCATTAGGTAATCGAAAATTTCAGACGTTCTACTTACGTCGAAGGTGCACTTGTTCCCCCTCTTGTCGCCACTTTGTTGCATTCGAAGAGGTATCTTTGTCAGGTGTGGACATACTATGCTCTCAGTATCAGATATGACAGTTATAGCGACTTCTACTTTAGCGTTATGGACTTCCTTGAAATAGGTCCCCATAGTCTACTTCTTCAGCTTATTGTTTTCTTTAAGTAGCTCCTCGTATTTTATAACCTTCATGGCTAACTCAAAAAAATCTCTAAAATCCATATCTTGAACTTTTTCCTCAACTCTAGATCCAAACCTTTCTTCACCATCTTCACGAACTCAGTTTCTGGAATATTGATCCTGCATTTGTTTCTCATTCGTTCGAACCTGGCAATGAAATCATCCGCCTTCTCTCTAGT
This sequence comes from Erythroxylum suave, assembly GCA_027563595.1. Classification (NCBI taxonomy): domain Eukaryota; kingdom Viridiplantae; phylum Streptophyta; class Magnoliopsida; order Malpighiales; family Erythroxylaceae; genus Erythroxylum; species Erythroxylum suave. The sequence goes on along the minus strand of JAOSBN010076857.1, from coordinate 7,724 downwards.
ACTCTGAGTAAGTCTAGACAAATCCCTGATGCTGACTTCGGGCTCACTTTTGTAAAACTGAGCGTGGAAGAGTCTTGTCGTGGTTACCCAACCAAACATGAAGTCTCTTAGCAGTGACACGTACCAAGAGAAAGCAACTCTAGTTAATGAATTTGGGAACAATTTCAAAAGTAGATACTCTTAGTTCTTATAGCTAGAAAATTCCAAGCATTGAGTGGTGAACCTCGTTATGTGCTCGATGGTAGACTGTCCATCTTCTCTAGAAAACAATGTAAAAATTGATATTTTTACACCCCTGGGAAAGGTTGCTCTGTCTATGAATTCAAGATAAGGCTTCCTAAACTCAGGTCGAACAATTTGATTGAACTCGAGCTCCTACAACTCCTGGGCAATCTCCCACAGCACATCCTTAGTAAAGTGATCTATCATCTTAGTGTTTTTCTCATGCATTGTTTGGCCTATGGTCACAGGCTGCTGAACTGCCTGGTGACCTATACTCCTTGGGAGTGTCTACATCTGGATGGTCACCAGACTCTCATTGCCTCCTGAGCTCATTTCCTCTTCATAAAGGTGAGGTTGAGTCGTTGGTCTAGTGTGCTTGTGGAACTGAACAGAGGTCTTGTTATTGATAGACACTGGAGGTAAAATGGTTTTTGGTGTCTCATCCCTTTTGTGTAGTAGCTGGTAGGTAGACACTGGCTGTTTCTCCTTGCTGGGGCTGTTAATCCTGGTGGACTACCCCATGAGCTCCTTCGCAATAGAAGTTTCTCCTGGCTTGAAAACCTTGGCTGCCGACTTCTCACTTTCAGTTGGAGTGGTTGTAGGTGCTATTGACTGATTTTTCGCAGCCACTGGTAGCTTGCTGGCCTGTGATTCAGTTTGACATAGTGTGTTGCTTAACCCTCCTCCGCCTATGTTTTTGTCTTTTTCCAGTATGGTAGATCTACTAATTGCAGCCAAAATATCTTTTTGATTATTGCCCAAAGTGTTCAAAAGAGTGTCCGTTTTAGCTGTCAATTTCTCTATGGTCTCCAAAACCTTCATTAAAAGGATCTAAGTGTTACTTGCTTGACTTAACGCAACGGATTGAGCTTGGTCTTCCTGCGCTGCTGTTGCAATGATTTCCATATTATCACCTCCATCGACGGAAATGTCAGTACTCTTACTAGATCATATTTTCGTCATTGTGAGTCCCATTGAATGTGCCAAAATTTTGTTTGCCTTTATTTTGACTAAAGGTTAACACGTAGCCTTTTGTTTCGGTGTGAATGTGTTTACGAGCATGCCAGGAATTTAAAGTAAGTTCAAAGTAGGAAATAAGGGAAAAAGATATTGCGACTCATAATCTGAGACTAAAATCAAACGATTGTGTAAGCTAGAAAAGGACAAAAAATCTAACAAAAAAGAACTTTGCTTAATTGGTAAACAATTCGGTAAAAAAATGATGAAGAAATTGAAAATAGCTGATAACAATTGAAAAGAAAAGACTATGTTAAAGAAATAGAGGAATTGCCGAAAATAAGTTAAAAGATTTCCTGGGTTGCCAGGCTTTTGATATGTGTGATTGAGATCCTTTTTTCTGCTTCAAAACTTCTATTTATAGCCAAAGATGGTGAGTTCCCTACCGTAATTAAACTTGTAATCCTAATAAAATATCATCCTGCTGGATAGAGATAAAATTTGGATAAACTTTATCATACCCGATAGAGATAGAGTTTGGGCTAGTGTCTATCAAGTTTATCATCTTATCTCCTCATTATCTTAGACTTCTAGACTCCCACTCCAACTTAAATTCTACTACTTTCCTCTTTGATGGACATTGGATTTTTGATGGGCCAGGATCAATGGATTTCTTTTGGACTTTGAACTATGGGCTCTTTTTGGGTTTCGAGTTTTTGGCCCAAACAGTAAAAATGGGTCGAACCTATTTTTCGATGTAAACCCCAAAATCAGTGGATTTCTTTTGGACTTCGAACCATGAGCTCTCTTTAAACTTCGGGTTTTTGGCCTAAAACAATAAAAATGGGCCGAACCCATTTTTCGGTGTAAGCACGTTGCCATTATAATTCTTTTAATTATAGTAGCTGTTATAGTTGTTGGTGTCCTCAAACCATGGCAGAATAACAAGGGTGCTTGATTTGAGTCTACCGATTTGAAATCACTACCATATAGCCATAACTGGTCTGAACATGTTCAGAAATCTATATTTGTCGATATATTGATGCTTCTTCTTCTTGTTTAGGGTTCAAGGTTTATTTCCCTTCCCGCTTTTGAAAATACCCTTCTTTTTACTTTTTTCTGAGGTGAAGTTTGGTTTGGTGGGGGAGTTTTGTGACCTTGTGCATTAAACTTTGTGTGTATTTTTTTCTGAACAAAAACATTTAGTGTAAATTAGTTTTCATTAATGGAAATTCTTTTTCTCCTCTTTTGACATATGGATCTCCATCCTTTGTTTTCTCCCCTCTTGGTGGAGAGATTCAAAATCAGTTACTCTAATTAATTTTATTAAATTCGTGGTCTTTGTATGATTTGGGAAAAAAAAAAGAAAGAAAACTTAGATCTTCTTTCTCCCTTTTTTCTAACATAAACAAAGAAGGAAGCTAGTTTTCACGCATGTCGCATAAATTATTAGGACTTAAGTGTGTTTTTTTGCTTAATTGCTTCATAAACAGTACTAGGATTCTGACAAAGAATCCCAGAAATTGGGGTTTCAGTCCATTTGGTTATTATAAAGCCATTCTAAAACAAATGGACCCAGTCAAATGGGGACCATTTGGCGAGTGTGATTGGGTTAGAACAGAGGGCTGAAATCCCAATTTGGTTAACATCATTTGTAATTTTATTTTGACTATAGCTCAGTTGTCTCGGTGTTGTTCCCATGCATACATAACTCAGGTTTGAGTTCTCCTGTAGATCAAGCAAGCATGTTTCATAACAACGGGTTGTGGCATGAGTGGTAAGTACTCTCGTCTTTTAATCATGTGGTGTGGAGTTCGACTCCAAGCCTCGACTCATGGGAATGGAAAAGCACACATGGCCAGCGGTTTACCTACCTTGTGGCACTTCAGCTACTGCGATGGGATTAGTCACCGGTTGGCGGTGGATACCCAGGGATTACCAAAAAAAAAAAAAAGCAAGCATGTTTCATGCGCAAGTTCTCCTCTTTTTTTTTTTTTTTTAAATTTTCACTGCTTCTCTTTTCCTGTTGCATTTGATCCACAATCTTTTGTAAAAGCTTTTCTATTTTTATGCAAATTATAAGAATGCCATTTTTGCAAATTATAAGAATGCCATTTTCTTTAGGATCAACGATAAATTATTTTTATCCTATTAAAGACAAGTATGCATTTTTAGATTATTGGGAAAAGAATGTTTTATAGTTTTTATGATCTTAGGCTACATTCAATTAAAACATTAAGTTGGCAAGCTTTATAGTTATATAATAGATGGATCGTAAAGGTCCTGTTATCTAAGCTTTACAGTTTACGCAAAAGTAAAAGCTGCTATTCAAAAAGCTTTTGCGTATGGTACTAATTGTAAATATTTAAAAGGATTTATAATTAAAGAGAATTTGATTTTGGACTTACGCATTTTGGTCTTTTTCCTTATCATTGTTTTTTTAAATTTTCTTTCTGAACTCGAAACTCCCATAATAATTAATTTTTTCTACTCTCCTCTGACACATATACGTATGCCGGTCAGGATAATCGGTAGACTAACTCCTGACATTGGAACTGGCCCGTGGTGTGGAACGGCCTCATCATGTCTGAATACTTGGGCCTAATGTTATTTCAACGAGCCCTTTAAGGTTGGGTTGAGAACCCACTTAGTTATCCAAAGTATCCACTTCTTGTATGGTGGATGACATCAACTCAAACCAATCTGATTCTGAGCCTTTTTCATTCCTCCTCTTCATCCTTCCCCTCATTTTCTGTTATTGAAATGTGGTAAAATTACAATGATTCAGTCTCTATTTCCCATTGAGAAATGCTAGCCATGATTTAGTAGCATTGCCTCTGATGAGTTGACGCTACAATATTGCATATGTATCTCCTCTTGTGATTTGACATTTCTACACACACACACACACACACACATATATATATATACTGGAAACTTGATTCATCTGAGCATAATAAATAATTTAATTTTTGAATTCAATACTTTGGTTACAGGTGACAAATGCAGTGGACCATGATCACAATGGCGCGGATGCTCTCAAAATTGCGAAGAACCTGCAAAAGAAGTCAAGGAAATGCATGATGATTGCCATTACTTTGCTCCTGATAATTGCAATTATCATAGTTCTCTCTGTCTTGAAACCTTGGAAGAAGTAAACCATAAGAGGAAAGTACATTCAACTCTCTTATAATGTGCAATAGCTCTATTCTTTTCTACTGTTTACTTATAATTAGGCTCAGTTTCATATTTTGAGAGAGCTTATTAGCAGTCCTGCAAGGTGTTCTATCATAATCTAGATCAGAGTATCCTTAGATCACATAACGAACAAATAATACAAGATTTGGAGTTGTTGTTTCAAATAACATAATTTTAACAGGCCAACTGATAAGTCTGATGGTAAAATGCACAATCATGAAACGCATATCAGAATGAGAATGAGAATCATCATGTACTTTCTATCAAAGAATCCTAGCCTTTTGGTGCATTACAGTACAGAATTCGTATGTTTTTGACAAAAGTCGATGGTAGATTGTAGAAAAATGAAATTGGTACTGCAAACATGTTCAATGAGAGAAATTGCATTACAATAACCATAAACAAGTTCCGATTCTAAGAAATGTTCGTAAAGAACTAAAAACAAGTGGTAATAACAACCACAATGTGGCTGGGGAAATAAAAATGCCTAGAATGGCCTAACCGCCAGTGGAAATTATTGCCACAAATTATTCACTTCCAATTTAACAATACAGGAACTGGTTAATTTTCAAACATCATAATACCAACCCTTTAACCATGCTCAAAACCAGCTTTCATGCTACTACATCCTTGACTTAGCAACCACCTCAGTTCCAGCAACGCCTATGTTCACGGCTCCTGGCCTAGTCCATGTCTCTTTGAATTGCTCTCCAGTCACCCCTGTAAAAAAGAAAAAAGTTTCAAAATGTTGCCATGTTATTTCTTGGTTATTTATGTAGATGAAGTAAGTGTACCACTTGCCTTTGCCCATGGCAGTAGTGGAAGAAAAGCCACCCTGGACAGTCTTCAGATACCTATCGTAGTAATTTGCACCAGACCATTTCTGATGAGCAAGAGTGTCAACTCCGTTGTTCCTCTCCTCCCTCTGGATTCTCTCCACATAAGCCAACATTCCCCTCTTAGCATAATCTTTCGCAAACGTATCGATCACCAATGCATTCGCATGGAATCCTGCCAGTGTTATGAACTGCCATTAGAACCCCAACCTGCCAACTCTTGGAATGAAATCCATCATTTGTTGATCTGTCATACCGAACGCATCCCAATTGAACAATGGGGAAAGATTATAGGCCAACATGATCTCAGGGTGCATTGATTTCACAACTTCTGCGAATTTGCTGCACTGGGCGAAGTCTGGCTTTGCAGTCTCCATCCAAATAAGATCAACATGTGGAGCGAAAGCCCTGCCGCGAACAATGGCAGCATCCACAGAACCTTTAAACCTATGGGACCCTTCTCTGGTTCTAGGCAAATCCCAGTCCCAGAAAAGGTTATTAATCCCCAACCTTTCAGTAATCTCCCGGCTTTGTTCACAAGAAAGGCGCTTGTCGTAGCTTGAATGGTTCATCCATTCATTCAATCTCTACTTCTTCTCCTCCTCTCCAACATTCATACTTTTGATTGCATCCATAACACATTCAAAGAACGTCTTGAGTTATGCCATTGCCATCCAATTGTCCTCAAGGCTTGAAGTTCAGCTCTAGTTTTACCAGCAGCCATTGCCTCTGACAAAAGATTAGCCAAAAATTCCCCCCTGAGATTTGGATTCGTAGCACCCAAAATGAACTGATGATCCCTGGCGTCCACATTGGTTTGGATCAAATTAGCCGCTTCGGCATCAGTCCTAGCCACCAACAATGTCTCCACCCCCATAACATCAAATTGCAGCCTTGCAGCTACAAGCCTGTTAATGTGCTCGCTAATAGTGACGAGCACCTTACCAGCCATATGACCGCACTTTTTCGTCACAGAGGACTGGTTCTCAATATGGACACCGGCAGCCCCTCGCTCCACAAAGAGCTTGCAAAGCTTAATAGTTGTTGTAGCTCCTCCAAAACCAGTATCCCCATCAGCTATGATGGACTTCAAGTAATCAACATAAACGGTCTTAGCCCTTTCCTCACGGCTCATACTCATTCTTGCCTCTCTTGGCTTCCTATCATGATATTTTTGTGCAAAGAACAGATGCTCCACTTTGTTAGGGACTATGTCATAAGGGTAATCTGCAAGATCAGGACCTAGCTCATTGGTTGAGGTATGCGTAGATGAGCATCGCCAACCAGAAACATAAATGGTGTCCAAGTACTTGGCCATCATAGCTACTTGGACTGGATCAAGTGAACCAAAAGTCCTAGAGGCCATGCCATTGGCTTGGTGGGTCTTGAGAGTCCTCCATAGTTTCTTGGCCATCTCGTTTGAGCCAATGCTATGTTTAAGGTTGCCTTGTAGAGCTGCAACATCTCATGCCAAGTATGGTCTCTTGGTGAGCTTGAACCTCTCTGTGTTCCACCATGCTTGCACCTCTGCAACTTCGGATTCGAATCTCCCTTCTTCCTCCATTATCTGCAACAAAAGTTGCAGAAATTATGATTTTTCAATATTGGCTACTGTGAATGTGTATGTATATATAAGGCACCTCTAAATCGTGTTTCACTTCTTTTTCCTGCATGATATCCTTTAATTTACATCAATTTTCTTTCTTATTCTTAAGCTAACACAATATGAAATGGCATTCACTAATTAATTTAAATCTCTCATCTAATTAAGCTCTACAAAAATTCTGAATATGCAACAAGCAAACAAAACGAAAATCAATCTTGCTTATGAAAAAAAGGGCAAACAAACGTGTATATTGCATACATGTGAACATCTACAAATTAATCAGTTACTTGAATTCTTGCATATAATATAGCCAATAAACTTAATAGCTCAAGTTTGAACATTTTCCAAAGAGCAATAGATGGCAAGGAACAATGGCATAAATATACAATTAATTTATAGATGGAAATAGAAGAGAAGTTGTTTCTTAGGCTTCATTACCATTGAAGGCACCGAGTAAGATGCAGCCATGGCTAGAACTGCTAAAACTTTGTTTTTGCTTTTGTTCTTTGTAGAACAAACTATTGATTAAAGAAAACTACTAAGAGAAGTTCATACAAATGGCTTCTCCAACCTCCTGAATTTATAATAAAAAAAAAGATAGCAGCAGTAAAAAACAATATGGCCATTGTGGATAAGGGAAAAACAAAACAAATAAAACAAAAACCAAGAAATTAAAATTCCACCGTATCAATTAAGGGGATGGTTGGTTCGCACAGAGGAATGGTAATAGGAATAGGAATGAATATAGTAAGGAATAAGAACGAATATTATCATTATAATTATGATGGTTGGTTAAGAGAAATGAATGATTACGATTATCATTGACAATGGTTGGTTTGTAAAAATATTGAGAAATAAAAATTTATCATATTTTAATTAATTAATTATATTGTAATTAATCAATT
>JAOSBN010076839.1:0-12755 GCA_027563595.1 Erythroxylum suave | reverse complement strand
GACGATCTGTTGAGACCTTGTGACAGGACTGATCTCCAAACCCGTACGCAAAGCCCATGCCTTTGAGCTCGCGAATATCGGACGGTGATCGCACTTACCTGAAGAAAATGCACAAAGAATTTGCAGACAAAGGGCGCACTGTCTTCCAAAGGCGACTCGCGCAAAGACGGACAGGAGAACTGAAGTTTCGTTGGGAAGTGTAGTGTTGTCCAGTGGATGCTGAATCAAATGAGTGACTAGAAGGATTGACTGTGATCAGGAGGAAGTGGTAGAGTGGTTGAATCGAGACGATAGTATTTCTTTACGAAGCCGAACTACACATTATCAGCTCTGTGTCAAGTGCTCGAGGTGGTGCAACTAAATACTGGTACGAGTGGTCCGCAGGTTGATGCAGTGATTCAGAGTAGACTTGCAATCAAGTGAGTGACCTTCAAAAACTTGCAAACGCTGAGATTTCCCTGGACTTGAAACGCCTCTGCGTGTTATTTTGTGCAAGCGTCAGACGCAGTGAAGTTCCGACAATTGTTTGGCAGTACCAATCTCACCCGTAACACACGAACTGAAACGACCTGCTGGTTGTGATCCTTTATTGGCCGGGCGACCAAGTGAAATCTCCTCGACGATAACTTTGACTTCACTGAGAGTGTGCGGCTCTAGTGACAGGCCGGTGTCGGATGGAGAAGGCTCCAGTCAAATTCTAGATGAAGGTCAAGGATGAGAGAAATGAAAGTCACACCAGAATTGGTAAAGGAGAGATGTGAATACTGAGATGGTAGACGGTTCGTGAGATTGAGAATCCGAACGAGTGGGTTAGTTTGCTTCACTTCTTCAGATAATCAAAGACAGGAATGTTGAATGTGAATGAAATTCGACAACAAAGGAGGAATGCACTGCTCTATAGATATACTGGCATTTCACGCCCTCTACCAGACGATTTCGTACGCTCTTACTCATGGTGTGCTCATCGATGCATAGAATGTGGTCGCAACTAGTCCATAAGGACGAGTATAAACTTGTCTATCTGATGCATCCAGCAGTCGAGTAACACTGCACGCAGCCACTGGCACTGCGGCATGATGAGCAGAAGACTCTGAGGGCAACATTTGAGCTCTTCCATGCTCAAGTTGATTGCATGGAGACACCACGAGCATGATCCAGGGTCGTCACATAAGCTCGAGCAACGTCAGTGAGACGGCGAGATGGTCGCTTCGAGAGGAGTGAAGAGAATGTAGTTGAAGCAGGGTTGGACAGGTGGTCAAGTTTGGCAGCCCCTGCACAGGCCGAGAGCACCAGAAGAAATTGCTTAACCTGTTCCTGTTGACCCACCGCAAAGTTGTGTTCCCTGGCTCCGCACCAACACCTAGACTCATTGATGTGATTGGTGCTGCCGTCCAATTGATGCTCTTGCATTACATCCTTAACATCTCGAGTTCTAAATCTTCATTTCTACACCGTCCAGCACAATTGAGAACACATTTCTAGACGCTGCTGCGATGATGGAAGATCATTTTGTGAATCTCACTGTTCTTCGGATAAGCATCTCTGACATTGTTAAGGAGTAAATACGGTCTCGGCCTCCACTATTGGCACTGCGAAAGGTCTTAAGGATTTCTCGATAATTTTCAGCACGATATGATTATGTCTTGGGATCCAACTACCGGTTTTCAAAGATTTTTCAGTGGGTTTGCTGGTCAAGGCTGTATCAGTGAACAGAGAAGCAGCAACTTGCAATCCTGTACGCACTAGAAATCGTCACCATTGGCTGTTCTGCTTTGTCGCACAAACAGGAGCAACAGGACACAAACCCGGGGCGTATGTAACTCATGATGAATTACTCGTCTACAGCAGCCAAAGTCTCGCCTGAGGCCTAGGTACTGTTGTCCTACAGGTAATGTGAACTCATGTTTCGAACTGATCACAGGCGATATGCAGGTCTACCTATGCTTCCGAACCTAATCATACTGCATACAACACCCTATGCCCACAGTAGAAGGTGCATCATCCGATTGGGTGGCATCATTCACTGCCCGTGAACACGTTCTCCTGTCGCATAACCGAATGCAGGTACAACCGGCTTTGTCTGCAGCATCTCTTTCTGAATACTTTACCTACATGCGATTATGAGTAGCGATGATTGACGCGAACCAATATCGCCAACCGAATACTGCATGTGCCGCAGTAGCTCTGCGTAATATGAAGCAGATGTTTTCGACATGAGAATATACAACTCATCAGTACATCCCCGGGTCTGGTGCATAAGCGAGGCATACAAGTCATACATGACAACTGTCATAGTAACTGTTTCAATCCCCTGGACGGGACAGAACTCACTCAAGAAGTTCAACACATTCTACGGTCCCCGACCATGCCAACAAACTTGCAGCTCATACGGAACATGGATATCACAGATGATGGATACTTAACGTAGTGTCTGATACATACATTCCCATAGCTTCCACAGTATCGAAACGGGTTCTTTCGTGGTGACAGATGGCATGAACTGTACAATGTACACGTTTATCGCCTATTCTGCCTCTGCACTGTGCATGCATGACGATACGCCTCGGACCAAGGTTGCACCAGGCTCTAGCGAAATGGTGACTCCACGTAACGGTTTGAAGTGAATGCAAGTCAAGAGTCCATAGATGGCCAGCAAAAGTTGTATATGCAACCTGATGTCATTGTAGAGCGATAGGTTACAGTCTGGATCGCAATCCAGAACTATCAGTGTCGATTGGCATATGCCATCAATTCGCCTTCTCGGTTTAAAACGTCTATACATCGATAGGTGGTCCATCCTTGGCCCAGTTGCACTCAAGAATACCCTCAACCTGAACCCGACGTGTTCACCAACAGGGCTCATCATAATGACTTGATTCCGTTGGCCTTCCCATTCTCTTTCTCGTACTTCCGCTTCTGCGTGACCTTCTCATGAAAAATGGTTCCATCCAAGACACGGTGAGCATCCTTCCTCTTCACGACACCATCCTCTGGCCAAAGCAAGAGGTACGTGAAACCCCCTGAGGTGCGTCAGTCAGTATTGAACCAAAGCACATCACAACTCGAAGACACCAAGAACACTCACATTCAAAGAACGCGCTGACCTGTCCAAAGACATCCCACACCATACGGATTCTCCTCAAGCCATGAAATCCCTCCCAAAAAGTCAATCCATCCTTGCCGTCCTCGTCGAACTTCCGGAAGAAATCGTCCAGGATATCCGGACGGAAGGTGCCTTCATTGTCGAATGCCATGGTCGATGACCCATGTTTGTTGAAGTGTACATTATGGATCCAAATGCGAAAGAGGGGATCTGGTAGGCCATGCCACCAAGGTACAGTGCCCCATGACTGCACAATATGGAGGAAGCCAGTGAAGAAGAGGGATAGTGGAATGGACCATGAGAAAGAGCGGCAAGTGGCAAACGTTTCAGTTGGCCAGAGTACCCCGTCACCATCAGCGTCAAAGAAGCCGCAGTGTTGTTCGAGGACCTATTTCATGTCAGATCAATGTTGAGGTTGTGTGTCAATGCATCAGAGGCTTTTCCATGGCGGCAGAATGAGTGATGCGTAGCTCGATATCGAGATAGGGTGAAACAGTGACAGCCAACAATCGCACTGCAGTAGAACCATACTGGCGGCAAGTAAAGCTGGAGTTTGACTCATCTAGGATTCGTACCCAACCTTGACACTGACACCGTCCTCATAGATGCTGCCATTCTGCGTTCTCGCTCTCTGCAAAACCTTCTCATACCGACAAATCAAATGAAGTGCACTTACAGTCTGCTTGCGCTTGGCCTTGTCGACCTTCTTGCCCTGATTGACAGATTCCCTATTCGCAATCTCCTCACGCGGCATCTCTCTACTCGCCACACCCACACGCTCCTTGTTGTAATCGTCGGGCCCCAGCTCACCAGTAGCTCGCGGGTGATCCAGTTCCATGTCTGTTTCCGACTGGGTGGTAGTCATGGTAGCTGACGGTGGCGACATCTCAACACAACCAGACGACAAAGAAAACGCAGACCATGCAACGAAAGCAATCACTCGGACGCGCAAGACCCTGGTGACAAAGCAGTCAAGAACGCAAGGGACCTCGTAATTTTTAACGTTGAGAAAACTCCCGCCAGAGGGCAAATGCAAAACAGCTCTCTGTCTACAGAGTTTCACGCCATGCTACGAACCCATGCACGCCGTTGACTAGAGCATTTTTTAGAACACACAAGCCACTTCCGGCCTGTGGTTCCCCAGTGACGAGTCAGATCGCCCGTAAGGTGTACAGGTGTACTCACACGACGCTCGCCCTGACCTAACGCGGACTGACTCAAGTCCCATGGCTGGGCGCTGATGTCAACACTCTGGTTTTGCGTGGGGCGGTGTGGCGGACGGCGGAAAAGACGGTCGGGAAGACGGGTTGTTCAGAATCCGCGTTTGGAGGTTTGTCTACAGGACCCGTGGATTAGGTGATGTGCGATTGGAGGATGGGAGGTCCCTTGTCCATGTGGACTTGAGCCGCACTCGGATGCGGTGTTTACTTGGGTGGTTTGTGTCCAGGGAGGTGCACGAAGTAGTACGCGCTGCTAGAGGACAAGCTTTTGGATGTGGTTGCCTTACCTGCGGGTGGCCCATGACTACCGAGCTCACGCCACTGTGCACAGAACAGTTGCTGTTTGTCTTCACATTTGCCTGCTTCAAATAATGCAGAACATGTGACAGATCGGCTCATGATGGCGATGCTGCTTGTCAGCTCCACCGATGGTGACTTGCAGCAGAGCAGCCATTCAGGTCATACGCGTCTTACTAATACGTGAACGTGCCTAATTGCTGCAGACGTACCTGACTAGCACACGTCCTCGACCACGAGCTTCTCTCCGCTTGGCTCGCCCAAGTCGAGCTTCAATCTTCGTCCAAACACCTCCAACAACATCTCGAAACACACTTTGGTGATGGCAGGGTCGTATCTCCCTTTGCTCAGCTCGTCTCGAATGAAAGCGTGTTGCGCTCCAAAAACCTCATAGAAAGAGAAGTCGACTCCAGTCTCGTGCAATGTTTTGCGGATGAGGTCCCGTCCTTCTGGTGGAACATGATTGTCCGATTTACCGAAGATCATGACCAGTTCTCCCTTGATGTCCTTCGTTCTTTGCAGACTATCGTCGTTCTTTCCTTGGCCCAGAGAGTGGCTGTGAATGTCGGTTGCAAAGTAACACACCGCTGCTTGGACTCGAGAGTCCAGAGCGCACCGGTAAGCTCTGTGAGAGAGTTCAGTCCAGTTTTGCTCCACGATAGATCTTCTTAACTTACAGGTGACCGCCCAAGCACATTCCAGTAGCACCAACTTTGCCATTACAGGTCTTCAAAGACAGCAACAGTGATACAGATAGAGAAGCATCTTCATCGTATGCAGCGACTGTTTTGGTAATCTTCCATTCATTCCCAGCATCTGTGCCCGGTACATCATAGGCCAGAGGTTCCGGGCCGGTGAACTCGTGGTAGGACGATGGAGCAGCAACGATGAATCCTTGACCTGCTATCTGTCGAGCAAATCGAGCCACCGGCCCCGTGACTGATCTCGTTAGCTTCTCGAGTAGACACCAGTGCACGCAGATGCTGACCCTGATATATCTCGGAGAAGACGACAACGCCTGGAAACTTCGCGTGAGGGTATCCGGCAATAGTCGGGTGGAACAAGAAGATACCTTCAGGCACGTAAGATTGTATTCATATGCCTCGAGTGCAGCAGGTCAGTTGCTGAGGGTCGATTGAGCGTACGCATGGTGCCATCTCCGCTGGCTGACGTCTTGACATCTTTGTATGACTCCTGGATCAGCATCTTGTCCTAAGTCAACCTCAATATGTACAAGGGATTGCTAGTGAATTGATTGCAATAACAGATTCACCCCACCATCTTCATTACCCGCAGGCGGGAACGTGTCCCGTTCCAGGCCGATGATCGTCCGGCAACACTTCCGCTTTCATCCAGTTTCTACTCTGAGCGTTGCCTCTGCTACACATCTCTCTTGCTCCATGCATTCAATGGACTTTCTTTCGAGATACGTGAGAGCGATTACCTTGACATTGAAGACAGTAAGCTGGCAGAACAAACTTCCGTGACTTACTTTGACAGCGTCGACACTGTCGTGCAAAAGTCTTTCTTCTGCATTACATATTAGCATATACTAAGATCGGATTGACCCTGTTGCCTTATATCGACTGGCACGACGACGTTCAGTCAGCCCGCTTGAGTTGCAGAATACCTATTGTATTTGCCATCTCTCGTTGAGACACCGCTGAGGGTCTAGTTCACTCGACCTGCCCAGCATGTCTATGCCTCAAGTCGTTATTCTCCCTTTCTAACTCGGATATCTTCTCTTTCAGCTTATCGAGAGACTCTTCGGCCACAGTACTGGACTCTTCAATGATCTTGAACACACGAAACAGTCTCAGACCAATGACTAAAGATCCGGCTTCTTCGACTGGTCCATGTGTCAGTACATCGACAAGGAAGCTAGCCAGGATCGACAGAGCGTCGAAGCAATGAAATTTGGACCTGAAGTACCTGCCCGTGCCCATCAGAATCATAGCATAATACAATGTTCGGCAGACTGTCACATACTGAAACCCAAACGCATAAATACTGCAGATCAATTCTACCACAAAGAGGCAGCTAAAAGTCAAGCTGAGCGCCTCCAAGCCTTTATCAATCCTCTTCCATGTATCTAAGTCTTCATCTGAATGCTCGCACATGTGCAATGAAATGAGAAAGGTTGCAAAGATACCGCACACATCTAGAGATACAAGGATGATAACGAAGTAGTGTCCGTACTTAGAGGTCAAGAACCATTGTAGGAACCTCCGGATGCGATGTGCCGTCGAGTTGGTATCTCCCAAACTTGTCGAAACAAAGTCGTCTGAAGCTTCGTGAAGATGGTGTTGATCTGAGGCAAGCAATGGTCTTGCTTCATGAGAACCGTCCGGCATGCTTGGATGATAGTCACCTATTTTGATATGTTGCTAAAGACGATTTCTGCAATTGAGGAAATTATGATGAATATCTCGGTTCCAGGTATGCATAGTATTCGGAACTGATAAGCACTTTTGGATTGGAGTTCAACCACGAATATACGCCAACCATTCGTTTGCCCATTGTACCTGATTGACCGCACCCCGCCCTGCAGTGTCCGCTACAAACTCTCCGGTTCAGGTTGTACAACACCTTATGATTTTTGGAATGATTGAAACTGTTCCGGAACAACTCTCGCTCAGAATATGATGTCCACAGGCCTGTGTTCTCCTCAATCAGAAAGTGGACGTCGTGTACAGTGAAGAGGTCGAAGGAGTTAGGACAACAGTTCTGTACCAACGGGTGAATATTTACAGCTCCATTAAACTAGATCCCTTTGGCATCTCTACGTTGTCGAAGAGAGAGGTGTTGAGTGTTCTGGAAGCGGAGATGTCAAGATCGAAGACCAATCAATGACTCAAGATATTGTGTTTGTCGATGACGGCCACAGAAACGCATTCAAGATTAAATTACCAGCAATCATTGATGCAATGAAGCTGAATCCACAACAGCGTCTGGGGACTTTCCTTAGCCCTCTGATCGCTATCCACGCAATTTCGCCCACGCCACGTTTGACCTAAGATAGGATCTGTAGTCGCTAGAGTGCCATGTGGCTCGGCTGTGGACCTTGGGATATTCATGAACTGTCCCGTAGTGTGCTATCAAGAAGGAAATGGCAGCTGAACGGCATTCAGATCAACAGGAACAAGTAGTGTTCAAAACAACAAAGCAGGGTATGCAATGTTGACGTACGAACTACTGAATCCAATTGGATTGGTGGCCACCAGCTGGCAACATCCGTGTTTACGACTTGCGCAATTGGCGCCCGGGAACAGATTTGCCGGGCGTGCTCCGGGGAATTGCGACATCTGATAGGCACGGCCTCAGGGCACTCGAGGGCGCCTAAACCTGTTCCGCTGGCCTGCATTAGTTGACGCTTCACTTCCCCAACTCCGACACTGTCAATATAAACAAATCAGTAGCCGCTTGTCTTGTATATTTGCCCTCAGTGCAGAGCTTCACAGCTCGAAGCATTGAAGATTTTTGGCGTTGGAGAGAGTTGCGTCGAATGATATCTGCCTTTGTCCCATTGGAGCACGGGTTCTAAGGATGGTCTGTGTTTGTTTACGCAACTTTTGATCCACTTCCCACCTCTCCGCGACGAAATAGAGTAGCGATCAACTAGCCACAATGGCTTCCTCCACGAACGGCTTGACACTTTCTCCTCGACAACAATTTCAAGACTCGGTGCGTCGACTCGGTACAGAAGAAGTCCATCGTCACAGGCGGAATAAATCTATTCACCTCAAATACAATCCTTACGAGCAGCAACACCCTACCAGCCTGCGAGTGTCCCCACGAAGGTCACCTTACAGGGCTGGTCCCACCTCCCTGAAACAAGTTCTCGAAGAGCCGGACTTTGGCAGAGAGGAGAGGAATGTTTGGTCAAGACGGTCGCCCTCTAACCAGATCTTAGCAGAACAGAATTCAGGTGCCGAATACCAAGAAGAAGTAGCTGCATCTCCTAGTCCGCAGAAGTCTCAGAGTAACAACTTACCACCTCTACAACCGCAAATCATTGTCCACGCCGACCCTGATGAACGACCGAAGACCCGTCGAGGGCCTAGGGGACTGTCTGCTTTTGAACAATTCAACAACGATGAGGATGGGAGTAATACAGAGGAGACGGAACCTGCACAGAAGGGGAAGTTCATCGAGGGTACCATGACTTCAAGATCGAGTGCTATAGCCTCGACCTGGTCTGATACAGAGTACGAAACAAGCTCGTCAGAAGCAGAAGAGACAGACTCGGATGCGACACCCAAAGCATCTCGCAAACGTCGGAGTGGTTCGTTTGACCTACGAGATTTCCAGCCTCCGAGTTTGACGCCATCGGCTATCAAACGAACTTTGTTTGGTCGAAGAGAAGCCAAATTAGAGCGAAAGGGAGAGAAAGCTGCCAAACAGGAACAACTGGAGGCGGGTGCGGCCAAGAAGCCCAAGAAGAGACTGCGAAAGTCTATATCGAAGTTGCAATTTCTGGGAGAAAAGATGAAATTGTTTGGATCATCTTCGCATGATCTCCCCGAGCAGGCCTCACAGGATGAAAAGGCCATGCATGAAGAGCGCAAGCGCAAAGCTGAAGCTGCATATGCAGAGCAATTTGGGTTCAAGAAGCAAAGGGACAATGACGGCTTGGCCAATATCACAAGCTCTCCAGAATTACCAGAAGTATGCGACTTTGGCGGCAACCAGAAGTACGATTCATCAACTGTACGCCGTAGGGAAGGTACTGCTCGGTCCAGACGGATTTCAACAGGATCTGTTTTCGATGCTCCGGATGCAAAGCAACAGATCAATCCTAATGACCATGACATCCGTAAGAGACCCTCACGAAGAGAACTCGAGAAGGAAAACGAACAACTTCGAGCAATGTTACGGCAGTCGCAAGTAACACAAGAACAAAATCTCTTATACAACTCGGAGCCTGAGTCAATTCCACCAGTGCCACCGCTCAAAATTCGCAGAAGATACACTGTTAACCCCGGTGACCATACTCTCAGCGCCGACAATCCTGAAATACCACGAGGTTTGTTCGACTCTGACGCGCCTCCACTACCACCACAGCATCCTGACCGCCGAGTCCTGAGCACAGTTAGCAGCAGCGAGGATAACAGCCGTCGAGGGCGCACACTACGCTCAGGCTCCATTGCAGCAGCTAGTACAGAGTCACAATTGGAAAAGCAGAATCCCTTGATAACCCCTCTGAATCCGCTTCACAACGTTCCAAAACTCGCTCCGTCGCTCCCAGACAAGAGAAGTTCAACCAAAATGGCACCTCGCAGATCGATGGGGGCTCTGCCACGCTCAGTCAGCATGATCACCGAGGAACCCGAGGATGAAATCGTCGAAGAGAAGAAGAGGAGTCTGAGGAGCAGGACTGTCACCGTCGCAGGGGGAAAGGAGAACCTGGTCTCAGCTGTGACAGCAGCCATGGCCGATATCCGTGCAAAAGATGGCAAGAAGGAGGAATATCAATGGCCCGACGATGTCTTTTAATGAAGCCAGATGAGTCGCAAAAGTTCCGTTTGCGTGCTGATGCCGCATGTGGCTCTTCGACGACGCTGTCCGGAGGACTTTCTTACCGTCCAGCTGTACTCGCGACCAAGACTTGCATCCCGCTGCTTAGCCTTTGTTTGCATCACTCACGACGTTTCAACGAATCCCCTTACTCTAGCATAAAACTCAGTTCAGCGTTCATCATCAATACCAGCTTTGATTGCATATGACTTGCTCGTTCTGCGAATCCGTGGATGACTACGGTGGTAAACAATCGCGACCGAAGTTAGTCAACGCGTGGATTTCATTGGTTGTGGGTGGCTTGGCTCGATGCTCGGTCGGCGGCACTAACCTCTTGGTGCCTCACGAGTGAAATGCATCCAACGTGACTTCGTCTCCCAAGTACATGCAGAGCATTGAGCCTGCGATCGTGACTCCGTACGTGCATTTCAGAGCCAAGCAGCGATATCCTCACGTTGCGAATAGTATCATTAATATTTCGTTCGTCTCTGCTCGGATCTAGTTAACTAGACATGGTATCTGCTCGTAAATCTCTCGCAATGAATTCTCCATGACCCAGAAAATTGTTGGGTACCAACACCGTCGCTATGCCTCGAATACCTCCATGCTCATACCAAACGCTCAAGGAATCGTCGTAAATCTATACATGCCATCAACCTGTCATATTCTCTGTTCAGTGTTCAGTCCAAGTCATTTCTTCATCAGTTGGAATCATCTCCTTCGTGGCGCAGCTCGTCGTCGAGGCTCGGGATCTGGTGCTGGGACAGGCATGTCTTCGTCGAGTTCATCGCTGTCCCATTCGTCCTCTTGATCTCGCTGGGCGAGTTCGAGAAAGCGTTCTAGACCCATCGCGCGGACGCCTGCTGGAAGTTGCGCGTCATTGCCTTGGCCGGGTGCCGCGTTGGGGAGGTTGCGTGGTTCGGGCTCGGGCGGTACGATTCGAGCTGGACCTGCAAGACCACCGCCGATGGCAGGGAGTCTGTTTGGTTCACGTCGATTCCGCCGTACGTGATTGGCTTCTTGACCACGGCCTCGCCTTCTTGGTGGATCTGGAGCTTGTGGAGGTGGTTGTCGTGGACGTTCGGGAAGCTCGATGCGGCGGTTTGCGCCATTGGCTGCGAAGTTGACGATTTCAATATGCATGTTTCGATCTGGTCGTCTCTGATCTGGAGCGGGCTCCTCGTCTTCGGAGGAATCGTCACCGCCCAAGAGAATGAAGTCCTGTCCACCAAAATCTGCTATGTCATCATCATCGTCTTCATCGTCGCTTACGGAGCCCTCCGACTCTGTGTCAGACTCGAATTCTTCTGGCTCCCACATTGGTGCATTACGCTCGCCTCCGGCAAACCCATTACCGGCATCGGCTCCGTCTCCAGCTTCGAGCTCCCACAAGCGCATGTAGCAAGGGTTCTTGAAATCGTTGAAGTGTTTATACGGATTGTCCGGCATGAGCCATGAGCTGCACAGATAACAGAAATGTGTTTTGCACTTGAAGCAGATCATGTGATTGCAACCATGAGTCTTTTGGCACGGAGCATCGCATGTCGGACATGGTGTACTGTAACGTTTGAGGTACTCCAAAGATGCCTTCTCTTCCTCGTTGAGCTCCGCTTGTCTTCGAGGGTTGCATCTCGCCAGCTCTCCATGCCAACCTTTCTTGCAAACTGAGCAGAATGCAAAGTTGCAGTCTTCGCAGACACACAACCTCTCGGACATGGGCATGTCTTCTGGGTTTGGTTTTTTCTTCTTGCCAGCTTTCTTCTCTTCTGGTTCAGACTCGGAGCTCTCAATGTCGTTGAAGGGATCGGCTGGCTTTGGGTGTTTTTTCGACTTTGCTGCACCTTGACACCACTGGCGAGGACAGTACACAGTGTTTTTATCCGCCTCCAACTTCTTCTTGCGCTTCAGACGAACATAACGTTGAACGGTCTCTTGTTCGAGTGGAATTTGAAGCAGCTCGCTTGGATTCAATGTTCGATCATTTTTGCGTCTCTTTCCAGAGACCGATACTGCCTCATCTTTACCACAGCCTGGGGTAACACACTTGACACTATCGACATCTCCTTCTGAGACGCAACTGTTGAAAAAATCTTGCAAGCATGGAACACAAAACACATGGCCACACAGAAGCATTCGATGACATTGAATCCCTTTCCTTGGCTCCAAGCAGATACCACACTCGAAAGTTTCCCTCTCAAACTGCTCTCGTCTTGTTTTCAGATCATAATCTAACAATGCCAGCTTCGAGTCGCCTGGCAGCCTGAAGTGAGCATTTTCACCCTGAGCCACGTCGAAGGCCTGTTCAGCAGCCTGCTGTAGGTGATCGATGTATGTGTAAACCACTTGGTCTCTTCCCATCTCTTCCCACAAGCGTTTAACATCATCTCTCAACCTTGCCAAAGTACTTTTCGGTATCCATTTGGGTTCACTGGACAGGTTGACGATCGGCGGCTCTTCCGCGGGGTACTTCGGCGGAAGGGTGATCCTCAATCGCAATGGAGGCAAGTGTGAGAGTGAATGCGTATCTAGTGCAGCAGCTTGGACAGAGAGCTTTGGTGCATTGTTGTCATCTTCCGTCTCAATCGAAGCAGGGGGTGTTGGCAACGCAAGAGGAATAC
>JAOSBN010076818.1:0-12755 GCA_027563595.1 Erythroxylum suave | reverse complement strand
TTCCCTCGTCTTAAAATTATCCATACTTCTCGAAAATTTATGGGTCAGATTTATATTCCTGTCATAAACTGGTTCTTACTGGTAGTTTGCTTGGTGTTCGTCTGCACTGTTTCAAGCACGACGGAAATGGGAAATGCATATGGTAACACTCCCTTCTAAATATTATTTAATTCTTGTTGGAGCGCTTTGTTTTGCTTTAATGCAATTTATGAATTCCTCACTTTTCCATCCTGATAAATATGTAAAGGGCCAGCAGCCTACTGTGTAAAAACCATAAATTTTAAGTGTCAAAGTTTATATTCCTTTTTGATATATTCAACCTTAGAATTCCTTGCTATTTATGACTGCAAAGAGCTTTTGGTGGATTCTATTGACATGTGGCACCTGTCACTGACTCCCGTCCCCTTAAGATTCGCTATTTGATTAAATCCCTTCATATACTTAGACAACATATGCCACTGGCTTAAACTATTTCAACATATTGATTTCACGTTAGTCTGAACTCGCAACAGTACACCACTAGCAATATTTACATGAGTCTTCCTACCGCTATTTCTTTGGTAAAATTGCATTAGCATTTCACTGTTTTCTATTTGTTACTGCAGGAATTGCTGAAATGGGGGTGATGATGATGACAACAATATTAGTAACCATCGTTATGCTTCTTATATGGCAGATTAACATCATTGTTGTCCTAAGTTTTCTGGTTGTTTTCCTAGGGATGGAATTGATATTTTTCTCATCAGTTTTAGGCAGTGTGGGAGATGGAAGTTGGATAATATTGGTTTTTGCTGGTGTTATGTTTCTTATAATGTATATTTGGAATTATGGGAGCAAGCTGAAGTATGAAACTGAAGTCAAACAAAAGTTGTCGATGGATTTAATGAGGGAACTGGGTCCCAACCTTGGGACTATCCGAGCCCCAGGCATTGGCTTGCTTTACAATGAGTTGGTGAAGGGAATACCAGCAATTTTTGGCCACTTTTTAACCACTCTGCCAGCTATCCATTCAATGATAATATTTGTTTGTATAAAGTATGTTCCAGTTCCAGTGGTGCCTCAGAGTGAACGGTTCCTTTTCCGGCGAGTATGCCCAAAAGGCTATCACATATTTCGTTGTATTGCCAGGTAATCCTAGAAGTTCTGCAAAGTTGTGGTGTTTTTACGGAATGTGCTCATATTGTTTTTCCTGGTTTCTTCTGTTTTGAACTTTGTGTCTGTACATGAAAGACATGAGTCATGTGTGTGTAAAATCATCAATGTATCCATATATTTGTTTTATCACTTCCAACAGATATGGCTACAAGGATGTCCGCAAGGAGAATCATCAAACATTTGAGCAGTTGTTGATTGAGAGTCTGGAGAAGTTCATTCGCAGGGAAGCCCAGGAAAGGTCGCTAGAGAGTGATGGGGATGCCGAGACAGAATCTGAGGATGATACATCTATTACCAGAGTCCTTATTGCACCCAATGGAAGTGTTTACTCCCTTGGTGTGCCTCTCCTAGCAGAGTACAAGGATGCAGGCAGGTCGGCTTCTGAAGCAAGTACGTCACAGGATGTGTGTGTGGAGCCCCTGGCAGACCCCACCAAGGCTGATGCAGATCAGAGTCTTGATAGAGAGCTATCTTTTATTCGCAGGGCTAAAGAATCGGGTGTTGTTTATCTTCTTGGTCACGGTGACATCAGAGCAAGGAAAGATTCGTGGTTTATTAAGAAGCTAGTAATAAACTACTTCTACGCATTCTTGAGAAAGAATTGCAGAAGAGGGATTGCAAATTTGAGTGTGCCTCACTCAAATCTTATGCAGGTTGGCATGACATATATGGTTTGATGAATGATTTGGCAACCGACACATAACAAATCTCAAATCACAGAAACCTGAGTTTCAGAAGTTGCAAACTGCTGTAAAGTGGGATGACATCCTAGGTTTGTTCGTTCTTGTGACTATTTAGTTGCTGTAAGAAGATGCAATTCCTGAACTCACACATTAATCTTCATCCATTTCTTGGCAATGGCTACTGGTGTAAAGAAAAAAACCATTGGACCTTCTTGCGGTTGCAGAAAGTTTTGTAGTATTCATAATTGGGCTGACTTTAATGTATTGTTGCAAAAGGATCCGCAAGGGTTTGATTCTTGTAATTATTATTTAAAAAGTCTATTCAATGATATGTTTTTATCAAAATTTCCATTTTGTTCTGAAGTTTTCTGCCTTCTGTGACTTTAAAATGATCTGAAGATCCTCCTATACTTGGTCAGAGGATTCACTTTTGTGTTGTTCTCTAATGAGAGTCAATTGATTTTGTCAACCAGATGTTCCAAAGAAGTTAAGACCCTTGCCAAATTATAAAGAAGTTATTTATAATTTGGTACAAGGTTTTATATTTCAATTATGGTGTTATTATCATATTTTATTAAATCTCATTCACATATTTACGTGAATTTCACATAAATATATGAATAAGATTTAATAAAATATAGTTGAAATAGAGTAATTGAAACAGAGGATTTATAATTTGGTACGAGATCTTTTGTTTCAATTATAGTGTTATTGTTATATTTTATTAAATCTTATTCATATATTTATGTAAATTTTTCATAAATATATGAATAAGATTTAATAAAATATATTTGAAATAGAGTAATTGAAACAGAGGATTTAAAGTGATATAATTTATGCTTCCTTTAAATCAGCTTATTAAAAAACACCTAAATTTTAGCTCATGGGTCAGTTCATTGCCATCTCTAATTATTTGGAAACAACCTCTCTACTAGTTAGAAGTAAATATACGTACGGCTAGACTTTCTTAAATCTCACACTCTAGTGAGATTTTTATTAGGTGGTTGTGTTGTCGTAGAATTATTTTCTTAAAAAAAGTTAAAAGTGAGATTTTATTTTTTATTTTGATTTTAATAGAATTTATATCAAAATTAATCACACAAAGAATGTAAAATATCATTTAATTATTAAAATACTAATTAAATAAAAAATTTATAAAAAGTCAAACTTTCACAGGAAACTAACTAAAAAAAAACAAAGAGCAAAGCTTTGAATCAACACGGCTTCCCGGTCTCCGGTCCGGTTCATTCATTTCTCATTGGGTCAATGTCGAGTTTATACGTTCAAGCTTCGATCTTTTTTACTTTTCTCATCCGAATTTACGTGAATTCGGGCCTTTCTTCTGTTTGGTTTCGGTTCAAGCAAAGTAGTACGGTGATGGTGATTTAGGTGGAAAGAAAAATGAGAATGCTTATAGAAGTGATGCTAACGGTTTTATGGTTCATTTTGGCCTTTCAGTTCGTTCCTAGAGTCGTTGGCAACGCAGAAGGTGTCTTCTGTTCTTGTTCTTTCAGGGAGCTTTTTTCTGTGTTCTGAACCGCTTAGACTTAGGTTGTTTTGCTTCTTTTGGACACTGATGCTTGAGATTTGGTTCTGTTGACTTTTATTCTGTGTTTGAAGCTTCGTTAAAGTGACTACTGTGCAATTTTTACCCAAATAGCTTGCTTTAGTTGATGCTCTATCGTTTTTGGCATGAATTTGGTGATTCGAATCTCCTCTTTTAATTTTCTTGTTTTGATATAATCGTCGTAACCGAGATTCGATGCTTTCTAGAACGTCAGACATTCAGTCTTACTTTTCTGGGTTAAAAGGTTAATCATGTGAATGTCTCATGAAGCTTTCATTTGTTTCTGACAGGCGATGCCTTGAATGCTTTAAAGATCAGTTTAGCTGATCCCAATAACGTTCTGCAGAGTTGGGATCCTACCCGTACTTTTCATTGCAGTTGGTTTCATGTCACATGCAACAACGAAAGCAGTGTTACACGAGTGTGAGTTTAGTTCACTTTCTCTTATGGCGTTCTAAACATTGTGTTCAGGCCATGGTGATCACGTGTTTTGTTTCTTGTTAACTCAGTGATCTTGGCAATTTAAATCTATCGGGTCAACACGTTCCACAGCTTGGTCAACTTTCTAATTTGCAGTACTTGTAAGTAGCATTGTTCATGATCAAGTTTGGTTTTTCTTTGTGTTTCATCATGATTTGCAGCTCTTGTTTAAAAATTGAATGGTCTCTTCTTATTAATTCAGGTATAGCAATGTGTTTGTCATGTTTCAATAGTTGCAAGAGTTATGTTTTTGAAGAAAGTCCTTGCATTGAAAATAATACACAATAAGAATGCCGTGTATTGTGCAGGAGATATGTATTTATAGTGTTTAAGGCAACTTTGTCAACTGTATCCGGAAAGAATGCCATAGCTTCTTACCAAAAATCTAGCCATCACTAGTGTAGTACAATATGGAAATAAGAATAACACACTAAAGAAGGAAAAATTGTTAAGGAAGACCTAGCAAAATTAATACACTATACCATTCAAGTTTGCTTCTCTTTAGTCACTACCAAAGTACCATTAGTCATCTCTATCTTGTTGTCCATCAATGGGGTGTTAAATGGTACACCGTTTAGATTTAACAATGCATGCAAAAATGCTGCAAGAGGCAATGTTTTCCTTTTTAGAGGCTTAAGTAAAATCTAAAGTCACAGGTGTAGATATTATCTGTTCACAGGTGTAGATATTATCTGTTGAGAAATTTAGGCATTAAATATATTCTAGACCGTCATAAATTGTAGTCTGCTACACCAAATTATTAGAAGCTAGGTGGACTTCTGTTGGATATGAGGGGTTCCCCATTTCATTAGAAATACATCGTTAAACTATTATAATGAGCATCTTGCAACCAGATATTCATGATATCAAAGCTTTCTACAGGTCCCTGAATTTTTCTGATTTACTATTTTCCTTTAATCATCTGTGCTCTTTCTGCATGGAATCTACCTCAGAGGACTATCTTTATTTTGAGTTCCAGTGTACAAGTATTATAATACTTGGTCAAGAGTCTAAAAGATAATTAATTTCAAGGTGTTGAAGTGTCAGGCAATGATTTATATTTCTATACTCAAATATAGATGCCCCCATCGATTTTTCTGGTTGGAAGCTCAGACACCATTCTTCCCATTTTGGTTGTTTGGAGCTACAGTAATCTGATGGGTTGAAGGCAAGAGTGACCATCAAATGATTTGGCATTGTGACTGATCCCAATAATTGGAATGGCACTTTAAAGTGGCTAATGTTGTGTAAAGCGTTCTTGCTTAACTAGCCAAAATCTCTCTCTCTCTCTCTCTTGCATGGGGGTCTGCACTTATGGATCATTTTTTAGGCAACGAGTGCCTCTTCTGAAAATGTGTCCTACAATGTAGATCCACGAGTGTGGTGACGGAAAGTAATCAGCATCAATAGTGTTTGTTGTTTGAAAGTCGTGTTGTTGAATACCCATCTTTTTGTACTTTTCGGGAATAGAATCACTACATCAACTTTTTATGACAGGAACTTTATAGTAATAATATCACTGGAAAAATTCCTGATGAACTTGGAAATCTGACGGATCTGGTGAGCTTGGAGCTTTACTCGAACAGTTTAAATGGACCAATTCCAGTGACCTTGGGAAAGCTTCAGAAACTACGGTTCTTGTACGGAGATTTCTTTTATCTTTTTCTTTTATCAGTATACTGATGTATATTCTTTTTGCATCTTTTGATTGCATCGATTTACTGAAACATATAAATTACGAGTTTCTGATTTGTGGCTACTTCTGCTGTGTTAAATAGGCGTCTCAACAACAATTCCTTGTCTGGGACCATTCCGATGGTGTTAACTAATGTTTCAACTTTGCAAGTTCTGTGAGTAGTAAAATGCTGACATGTTTTTCTTCATATTTTATTTCTATTCTTAGTGGGGTATATGGTATTATATTGCTGGGATATCATTTAAACCTGAATGAATGCAGGGATCTTTCAAATAACAAACTAGTTGGAGATATCCCTGTCAACGGTTGCTTTTCATTATTCACTCCCGTCAGGTCTGCTGCAAATAATTTTTTTCGTTAGAGTTGTTTTGGAGTTCTTCAATAAAATTTTGTTGATTGATTGCATTTTATTTTCAGTTTTCAGAATAATTCTCTTCATACACCACCTCCACCTCCGCCTGTTATCCCAACACCATCACGTTCTACCGGTTGGTATTGATGTTATGAACTGTTTATTCATTGTTCCCTCATTTTTGTGATGGATAGTGAATTTTTCTCTTGTTCGCCTTTTCTTTTGGTTATTGAGGCACAACTTTATCTCAATTGTGTTGAATGTAATGCAAATTTCTATTTTCTTCCTCATTTTCTTTTTCAGTGCTATTTAGGTTCAAATTACTGTTAAAAAGGTTTGTGTACAGCCATATGAAAATTTGGATGTTGTAGGATGTCTGTTTAACTTTTTTTCTTATGAAACTGATGATCTTTGAAAACTGGTAACTGAACTAAGAACATACCTTGTCTTCAAATAGTAGGAGCACAAAACTAACCAACAACTTAATTAGCAAAGCACATATTTTAGACCACTCAGATTCTTCGTTTTTGAGGTTGATGACAAGTTACTACCCTTATGATCAAGATCTAGATTACAAATTTCTTATTAAAATTTTGGAATTGACTCATATTAGCTTTTGTTCTAAATGATATGCTAGTTTTACTGATTATGGACAGAGGTTTTAAACATGGTGGAAAATGTCTGAAATGCCACTTTAATAGGTAACAGTGCCACTGGAGCCATTGCTGGAGGAGTCGCTGCCGGTGCTGCTCTGCTATTTGTTGTCCTTGCACTTGCAGTTGCATATTGGCGACGAAGAAAGCCACAGGATCATTTCTTTGATGTGCTTGGTTAGTTTTTTTCCCTTAAAATTTTCACAAAAGGTAAGTTTCCAATTAATAGTGTTGATACTAATAGCATGCATTATGTTGTTGCAGCTGAAGAGGATCCAGAAGTTCATCTTGGACTGCTTAAAAAGTTTTCTCTGCGTGAGCTACAAGTTGCAACAGATAGTTTTAGCAATAAAAACATTTTGGGTAGAGGAGGATTTGGAAAAGTCTATAAAGGATGCTTAGCTGACGGTTCTTTTGTGGCAGTGAAAAGACTAGAGGAGGAGTGTACGCAGGGTGGGGAACTGCAGTTCCAAACCGAGGTAGAAATGATCAGTTTGGCTGTTCATCGGAACTTACTCCTTCCACATGGCTTTTGCATGACTCCTACAGAACGGATGCTTGTGTATCCGTACATGGTTAACGGAAGTGTGGCATCATGTTTAAGAGGTACATTTTGTGTCTTTGTCCACTTCAAGTTCTTTTCTCAAAATTTCAATTTCCAGTAACAATTTCATATTTACCTTGAAGCTCTTCAAAACTTGAAAATAGCTGTCTTTTATCAATTTCAACTTCCTTGTTCTTTCCCTTCTTATGTGCCTTTCTCAAAGTTTTAGATAGTGATTTCATCTTTACCTTGCAGCTGTTTCCTACCTGAAAGTATTTCTTGTTATCAAGTTTAAATTGGCTAAACTTATTAGCTGTCTTTTTCGGCAAATTCATGTGTTGCATGTGTTTATGAGAACTTACGCTCTAAATACATGGAAGTCTGGAAACCTTTAAAAAGTTCTGAAATCGCCTTCAACTCTTAATGAGTAACTGATGGTCTTTGGTTATTGTCTATATGATAAATTACCACAGAGCATCAAGAATTCCAACGTCCACTTAATTGGCCTATAAGGAAGCGAATTGCGTTAGAGGCTGCTCGGGGTCTGGCTTATTTGCATGATCATTGTGATCCTAAAATTATTCACCGCGATGTGAAAGCCGCAAATATATTGTTGGACAAGGAATACGAAGCGGTTGTCTGTGACTCTGGGTTAGTGAAACTCATGGATTACGAAGATACTCATGTTACAACTGCAGTATGCGGCACCATTGGGCATATAGCACCTGAATATTTGTCATGGGAAAGTCTTCTGAGAAGACTGATGTTTTTGGCTATGGTGTCATGCTTCTTGAACTTATCACCGGGCAGAGGGCTTTTGATCTCGCTCGACTTGCAAATGATGATGACGTTATGTTACTTGATTGGGTATGTTTCCCCTTTTTTTTCTCGTGTTGCGTCAATAGTTCATTTAAGCATCGGTTATCAAAACAAACTTGGTTCATTATTTGTGTTTCGCAGTTATTTTTGAAATGAGAAAATGTCTTGATCAGGTACAACGCTGGAAGATAACATCAGAAAATTTTTAACAGATTGTAGACTTACAACAAGTGTTGATATTAAGGGTTTTAGGCAAGGAAATATTTGACAGTGGAATAACAAATCATCTGAGGCTTGTAACAGAAGATTTATGAGTTTTTCTTGTTAATGCAAAACCTGGCCTAATAAACCAGCCATTCCCTTGAAAGTTTTCTCCACTGCTTAATACCATTCCTGAAATCAGGTAAAAGGTCTTCTCAAAGATGAGAAGTTGGAGGTCTTAGTTGACGCAGACCTGCAAGGTAATTACATTGATGATGAGGTGGAGAAACTGATCCAAGTAGCTCTGCTGTGCACACAAGGTTCTCCAATGGAACGGCCCGAGATGTCGGAGGTGGTCAGGATGCTGGAAGGTGACGTCCTGGCAGAACGATGGGAGGAGTGGCAGAAAGAGGAGATGTTCCGGCAAGAATTCAGCCATCCTCACCCCACCACCACCTGGATTGTTGATTGTACTTCACACATCCCTCCGGACGAATTGTCCGGTCCCAGATGATGCTTCCCGTCCATTTAGTGTTTGAATTGTGCATATAGCTTTTTGTTTCTTTCTCTTTTCACTTTTTTTTTTTTTGTACTCTTTTCATATTCTTCCAATGTCTAGTTTATGTTCAATGTTGGAGTTGCCTTAGTGATACTGTAACCTCTATCGGGCATATTTGGATTTGAAGTTAAGGTGCTAAGCAACTCCAACATTGTTGACAATTTGACTTCGAGTATTATCTAGTTAGTATGTATTTGTATGAAGTAACGTTCTCAACATGTGAATCACACATGAACTTTTTATCATGTAACAATAGCCTAAATTGCCTGGTTAGTTCATATTTTGCTGCCATGATACAAGCATGAACATGGAAAACATTTTACTGTGTAAATAATAAATTGCCTTTGTGATGGAAGCTAATGAGGCTTTCTGCAAGATCTGAGGCAATGTTTGCATATCTTTGCTACTTTTCGGTGAAGTCATTGCAGGTAAAGTAGTCAAAAACTGATTTTGCTTAGTCACTGTTTTGTAATGGTCGGCATCAATCCAGTTATTTGATCTTTTGTTTTTGTTTTGATTGATAAATCTGGAATTTGCTTTATGAGCTCATTTGCAGCTTACATTTGTATTTCTTGTGTTGCCATGCCTTCTGTTGGGTTATTTGATTCAAGCTGCATAACTCATGGATAATTATACTGGAGAAAGAATCTTTCTCGGCAAGCTTTCTATTCTTCAGTTCCTTGTAAGTTTCTGTTTTCCGTCTTTATCAATGAGCTTTCTGCAATTTTGTTAAATGGATGGTGTCTGTGCTTTGCAGAACCTAAAACATTCTGTAATTTCAGTTTAGTTTTTGGGAAGAGATTCTTTTATATCTGCATCTGCTTTTCTGTTCTTTGATTAAAATAATTTTGTTCTGTGTCTACAGCTGCTGCTTTCTGGCCTGTTTTGTTCATTGCTAATATAGCTGCATTAATTGCCAGTCGAGCAATGACAACAGCCACATTTTCATGTATAAAACAGTCAACAGCACTTGGTTGTTTCCCTCGTCTTAAAATTATCCATACTTCTCGAAAATTTATGGGTCAGATTTATATTCCTGTCATAAACTGGTTCTTGCTGGTAGTTTGCTTGGTGTTCGTCTGCACTGTTTCAAGCACGACTGAAATGGGAAATGCATATGATAACACTCCCTTCTAAATATTATTTAAATCTTGTTGGAGCTCTTTGTTTTGCTTTAATGCAATTTATGAATTCCTCACTTTTCCATCCTGATAAATAGATATGTAAAGGGCCATCAGGTTACTATGTAAAAGCCATAAATGTTAAGTGCTAAAGTTTATATTCCTTTTTGATATGTTCAACCTTAGAATTCCTTGCTATTTATAACTGCAAAGAGCTTTGGTGGATTCTATTGACATGTGGCACCTGTCACTGACTTCTGTCCCCTTAAGATTCTCTATTTGATTAAGCCCTTCATATGCTTAGACAACATATGCCACTGGCTTAAACTATTTCAACGTATTGATTTCACGTTACTCTGAACTTGCAACAGTACACTATTAGCAATATTTACATGAGTCTTCCTCCCGCTATTTCTTTGGTAAAATTGCGTTAGCATTTCACTGTTTTTTCTCATCAGTTTTAGGCAGTGTGCGAGTTGGAAGTTGGATAATATTGGTTTTTGCTGGTGTTATGTTTCTTATAATGTATATTTGGAATTATGGGAGCAAGCTGAAGTATGAAACTGAAGTCAAACAAAAGTTGTCGATTGATTTAATGCGGGAACTGGGTCCCAACCTTGGGACTGTCCGAGCCCCAGGCATTGGCTTGCTTTATAATGAGTTGGTGAAGGGAATACCAGCAATTTTTGGCCATTTTTTAACCACTATCCCAGCTATCCATTCAATGATAATATTTGTTTGTATAAAGTATGTTCCAGTTCCAGTTGTGCCTCATAGTGAAAGGTTCCTTTTCTGGGGAGTATGCCCAAAAGGCTATCACATATTTCGTTGTATTGCCAGGTAATATTAGAAGTTCTGCAAAGTTGTGGTGTTTTTACGGAACGTGCTCATTGTTTGTCCTTGTTTCTTCTGTTTTGAGCTTTGTGTCTGTACATGAAAGTCATGAGTGCATGTGTGTGAAATCGTCCATATATCCATATATTGTGTGGTTTTAATATAATTAATTAACATAATCTCTAAGATTCAAAACTCTATCAAACTAAATCCAACCGAACCGACCCTAATCAAACTTGCCAACTCGACTTTACACTTGGTTACTACTTACGTGAACTGAACGCAACCAAAACTAGACTACAACTATGTCACTGTAATACAAGTCCTCGTTGACTCCAACGTTGGGTTTGGTTGATGATTCGTAGATGGGGATAGATAACAAAACAAAAAAAATCCTGTATTTAGCAGTGTTTGGTTACTAACACTACCCATTTTTGTTCTGTCTCTGGTTACAAAAACATAAATATTTTGCTCCTAAAATTGTAGCACAACTTTTTTATGCCTATCACAGAAACAAAACACGCGAGCTTTTGGAGAAAAATACCTTTATATTATTACTAGTATTTCACACGTGCCAAAGTGTGTAAATAGCAAAAAAAGATATTTAATTATAAAAATAAAAATATAATTGAAAAAATATTGATACAATTATAAATAATATTTAACGTAATTCATTTTATTGTTAACTTGTACAATTTTTTTATTATTCAATAGCTCATTTTATTAAATTTTTAGGTTCCTCATTTTTTTAATTCCCTATTTATAGATACAATTAAAAAATACTAATATAAATCATTTGTTTTAAAAAAATCATTGAATTACATATATTCAATCATATTACACTTTAAGGATACTTTGGTTATTGATACTGTTTTCAATGTTTTGTCAACTGCAATCAAATATATTTCTGTCCTCGAGACGCACAGTTTTATCTATTTTGTCTATTACAACCAAACACCTTATTACCTTCAATTTTTGTTTTGTTTTATCTCCAAATTTTTGTTTCGTTTCGTTTCAGTATATGGATCATAGTAACCATACGTAACGTGACTCGGGTAAAGCATGAACAATTGCATTTTTTTTTATACATAGGAAAGAAAACTGAAAAACATGACAAAAATACTTTAGTTCAACCGTAGGTTATACCCCGGTGATTCAAAGTTTTGTGCCGATCTGATACTATAAAGGACTTCGAGATTGTCAGAGGTTCTGTAAGAACATGCAATCCTAGGTGTACTCGCATAGCTACAGCTGCCAGACTATCTACACTTTTATTCCCCTTCCGATAGACATGTTAAATCTTCACCTCCCAATCGCGCTCCTGTTGGATCAAAAAAAGAAAGCATGCTATATTTAGAGAAATGGTAGATTGCAAAATTTTTAAAAAATCATTTTTCCAACGGAAGCAATAAATCTAAATCATCATGTCAATCCATATATGATATGGTATAAGGATAATAAAAACATAAACAAGATGAAGAGTATTACCGAATCCTTTGTTACAGCTTTAAATCCTCGTTGCGCTATCCTCTCCTTCTTCTTGTATCTAAATCCTTTGCTTTTGAATCTTTTCCTTTAGCAATCTATCTTCTCTTTGTTGTTGTATCCTCAACCAATTTGATTTACCTCTTATTCTTCAAGGACAATTAGGTTAACAAAATCCTTTGGTGGGAAAAGAGAAGAAATGTTTGGAGGAGATTTTTTTAGAAGAAGATGAACCAAAAAATGAGACTTTTTCACTCGGTAATTTCGGTTCACCCTTGCATGAAAGGAGAGAGAGTCTAAAAACTTGCAAGAAGACTTTCTTACACTACCAAATTCGATTATGCATGGAACGGAAGAAGAGACAAGCGTCCAATGCATCACTTCTTTCATTAACCAATCATAAAGCAATCAATAAATGAGACTCTCCTCATTTATCTTTAAAATGGCTATATGAAAAGACCATAACCTAAAATTGAATTACCAATTTCGGTTTTTGTAAGAAAAAAGAAGGAAGATGGTCCATCCAATTTACATCTTTCTTCTTTAATCTAATGAATGCTAATAGGTTACATGCTAACATTAAAAGATAACCATTAAACCATTTAA
>JAOSBN010076767.1:2629-12757 GCA_027563595.1 Erythroxylum suave | reverse complement strand
AAAAATAGAATCTAAAAACATATCCCGTTAGTATCTTGAAGGCTCTAAAATCAATCCAAGGACTTGAGGTGAATGCTTGATCTAATCTCCCAGCTCATAATATAAGAACAACGTAGAAAAAATAAACAGAAAAAAAAAACGCAGGCTTCATCGTAGGCCCGTCGAAGAGTTGTCAGTACAGGGGCATTCCCCTGCGATATAAGAAAGAAAGAGTGGACCAAAATCTTTGAAATTGGTGTACAGTCTGTCTTTTTAATTGAGCAGATATCCAAGTACATAATTCAAGGTTTTTTTTTCTTGCAGTTTTAATTTCCCAAATGAACAAAACCTTTAAAAAGGATTTCGCATTGATCTTGAATTCAGTTATTACCTGAGGGCTTGAATTCATAGCATAGCTTGAGGGACCTTCTCCTCCAAGCATGGCACAACTTCGAGACAGCTCCTTAATCTCTCCGTCTTCCATATTTCTCTCCGTCCACGACTCCTTCAAGTGAAACGCTGTTGTGAATGCTTCCACCACAACATATATATATATATAGGCTAAAGAGAAACAGACGTGTTTCACCCCGTTTTATGCATTGATATATATATATCTCTTTCTTTACCCCGTCAGTAATACTTTTTTTGTCCCCGAACGTCTTTTAAAATTGTTAGCTCAATTTCATGCTATTTTCTTCAAGGATGGCTGCAATTATAAGAATATATAAATCTTAAGAAAGGAAAAAAAGAAAAAACTAAAATTTTATCGTCTGCAAGCAAAAAGTTGGTGAAACGATGCCAGCACCACAGCTTTTCATTGTTTGACTAAACCAAAGAATAATATCTTATCCTTCCCAACTATTAAAATCACCCACTAGTCAGTTGTCTCCTCCAAAAAATTATTCTGAAGAAACTCTTTTTTTAGGAAATTTAGATTATCGAGGAGATATATACACGAATATAAGCCTTTCTTGTTAAAAGAAGAAGAGTGGCTTGAATTAATGAGGGAATAATTGAAGGCAATCAATAAAATTGACATGTGGGAGTTGGTGGATACACCTAAAGGTAAAATCTATTAAGATAAAATGAATTTTCAAAATTAAATAATGTGTTGATGGTTGTATTGAAAGGAATAACGAAAGAATAGTTATGAATGGATGTGAAGAATATGGTGTGAATTATGAAGCCTCATTATCTCTTATTGCAATGTTTGAAGCTATGGAAATTTTCTTTGCTTGTTTGTGCATCAATATGATAGATGATCACTTATGTTTAAATGGATTTATGAGAACTAGTAATGAGCCTACTCTTTTCATAAAGAGGTAAGCTACACATTTCTTATAATTTGCTTTTAAGTTGAAGTTATAATTTATACATGTTCATTTAGTACATTAATTGAATATTAAGCTAGGTTGGTGTGATAAAGAAGTTTGAAATAAAATCTTTGAATCTACAGCATAACTTTCTTAGTCTAAAAGTGTTACAAAAGGATTATAACTCTCTCTCTCTCTCTCTCTCTCTCTCTATATATATATATATATCTATATATTCTCTCTCTCTCTCTCTATATATATATATATATATATATATATATATATATATATATAATTTGCCTAAATGGTTTAATCTATTGAATTGTAAAAAAGCAACAGACACACTCATGAACTTAAATGAAAATATGTAAGTTGAATATGATATTGGTATGGAGATTATGAGTATTTCAGAAGTTTGATAGGTGGACTGATATATTTAACTTAATGAGGGGTGATTGTAAAACCCCCAAACCTTTTCCTATGATTGAATACAAATTGTTATGTTTAGTGAATTTTTTTTTTTTGCTTGAGTAGTGATTTTAGGGATTGAATTTTTTGAAAAAGAATTGAAAATGTCCCAAATAAGTATTACAGTCTAATGATACTAAAACAGATCGAAAATATTTCATCAATTCTCGAGAGCGGATATTGATTGCAAATTGTTACTCTGTTCAGTTGTTTGTAGTTAATACACAGCCTTAAACTCTTATCTTTCTTTTTAACAAATACATGGGTGTCACGAAACCTTACCTAATAACTCTCCATTTGCACTTTCAACTCCTTTAAAACGCCGCTAAAGCCATTCTGTCTGGAGCAATTGAAATCGGATGAGTTTTTGTAATTAGACCTGTTTCAAACTCTATTACGTACCCTGTCTGGGGGGTAATCTTGGACGATCCTCCGGAAACACGTTTGGAAACTCTCTGACCACTTGAATATCTCCTAAAGGAATCTCATTATTATCCTGATTAATTATGTAAGTTAGATATCCCCAATATGTCTCGAGCATTTTAATAGCTACCAGGGTAGTCACTATACTAGTGGGAAGAACTTTTTGTATCCTACGTAATGTTCCTTCTGGTTTCTTCCAATCGACTCAACCTAACCTCCTTTTTAAAACATCACCACTATGTGATGTGTAGATAACTAATCTATTTCAATAATAACATCAAAATCTAGGATATCCAATATGATTAGGCTTGTTGGAAACTCTATACAATCAATAAGTATTTTACTATCTACAAACACTCTTTCAGCGAAGAGTGAGTTTTTAGCTGGAATGGAAACTACTATCCCAACATCTAATAATTAAGGCTCAACATTCAATTTTGTAGAAAACTCATATACATGAAAGAATGTGTGCCACCGGGATCTACTAAATCATAAGGATATTACTTAAAGACAGAAATCGTTTTGGTGACTACATCTGGTGTGGCATCGACTTTTTGTTGAGAGATTGTAAAAATTCGAGCATATGTGCAGGGTCTACTTACCTATCCTATAGGGGTTTCTCCTTTACTTCCTACACCTCTACTAGCTGTAGCAAAACTTGACCCTTTAGTCTAAGAACCTTGGCTGCCCTATCTAGAACCCCCTCTTACAAAGGAGCTAAAGATCCAGCTATCGACCTCTTTGTGGCAACTAACTACAGACAATCTTTGATAAACTGGCCCTCTTGACCATAGTGGAAACAACCTGTCATATTCATCCGAAACTCACCCAAATGCCTTTTACCACAAGTAGCACGCTATGGCATTGAGGTCCTAATGTCGCAGGAATCTCTAAGCCTAATGGGTGACCCAAAGGATCCTTAGCTACATGATTGATCGTGGTTTTTCAAAATGTGTAAGTTTTAATAATTAACCTTGATAATTTGCAAGTGTATGGGTCGTTCATGAAGTACCTAAGGTGTCAACCTCATAAGGAGGGATAATCTAATTCTTAAATTTAAGGCCAAAACAGTTCACAGTAATTCAAAATGTAACAAAACTAAGGCAAGAATTTAATTCAATCATGTAACTCAATTCTAAGAATCAATTATGAAAAATATTAACAAAGTAGCAATTACAACATAAACTCAATAATCAACCTAAAGGAACTATCAACTGAGAGAAAGGGAATTTTTACTTATCTTTAATGCTAAACTAGTTGATTATGAATTATTAAATTATTAGTCTAAGACAATCCTAGGGTTGATTACTCTTTCTTAAGTTATAACTATTAACCCTAAATTGCAAACCTTAATTAGATTATGGGAAATTGCAATCTCTCAATTAGCAATCTATCCAAAACCCTAATTAGATCTGAAGTTGTCCAGTAGACTACTAGGAACCTATGTGAGATCTCTCTTCGGACAATGATCAATTTGATTAATTTCTCGTTCTTACTAAATCACCTAACTCTCATTAGCCCAATTTAATTATGTTTCATTCAATTCACCCTCTCAGTCTATTACCGAATTATGCAATCTTAGAAATCAATTACAATGAATCCAAATAACATAAAACAATAAGATTTTTATTAAATCAAAGATAAAAACAACCCGAAGGTGAGTTTAGACATCCTTAAGATTCACACAATCCTATCATCAATGATTATTCCAATTCTATGCATTAATAAAATTGAAAATAAAATGAAAACAAGATCTGAATGGATGATGGTGGCAGCAAAGTCGAGATACCTCCTGTTCCGAGAAGTATTTCGTGTTGACTTCTTCTCCATGTCTCTCTTCTTTCTTCTCTTTCTCAATCTCTAAATGAACTCTCTCTAGGGTTTCTCAATGGTGGTTGATGCAAAAGCTCCTTCATCTTCTTTATCTTATTCATTATATATCTCTTGAGATTTGGGCAGCCCTCTAAAAACTCCCTTGAAACTTGACTTGTCTGAGTGTCTATGGGTCTGCCCGACGTAGGTCATGACCATGGCCCTGTAAGCCACCACTGTAGGCCACATCTGAGCCTTATGGTGCAATTGTGACAATCAGGCCATAATCGTGGGTTGTGTGTAACACCCTACTACTATAGAGTATATACCCGAACATCCAAAGGACATTCAAGAATATACCTTATGATAATGACATATTAGAGCAGTCATAAACACTTATTATGGCATCATACTCTTTACAAACATTGAAAGGGTCAACTTTTCACATTTCATTCATTAACATAATTTACACTATAGCAGTACATTCATTTAAACAAAATTTTACATTATCAAAAGTATTTGGGAGTTTACTACTCATTTTATAAAAGATCTACATGAAACGAGAATTACATAAACAAAATCTACAACTCCTTAGATATTAGCTGACCAGACCTTTGAGTCATATCTTAATTCCAAAAAATTCTTCTATAGTGTCTTAGGAGCTAGGTCTCCTCTCTCATACTTGAAAAACTACGTTGCAATTTTGATGAGTTTTACAAACTTAGTGAGTGAACTATTCTCGATGTGCTCACTCATTCAGAACATCAAAATTTCAAATATAAACCAAATGCTCAATATTTCTCATCTTAACAATTCATCATGATTTGCACACATTTCATATAAACTTTTCAGAATAATTCATCCATTTATCCCAATTAATCATATCATCAAATGTACACAAATATGACATATCACAATATCATCATAATTTAGAAAATTTTCACAATCATATATTTGTAAATGCATAGGAGACCACTTGCATTTTTATATTGTTGAGACCAAGTGTTTATTACTATCCCATATCCCTTGTGGATATCGGACTCATTTCAAATATTGTCTGATACTTATTTTAGATACCAGTCTCATTAATCATGAAGCCAGTGGCTTTACGTGCACATTTATGAGCTTTAAGCTTATCAAATTGTTCATTCTAGTTACAACGCCTTTATCTGATTATACATATCAATGTGATGCAGTAAATCCCAAAATATGCCATCAATAACATTTATTCATGATCCACAATTAGATTCATATGTTTATCGGACCTTATTTCCATATTCAACATTTTTGTTGAGTACACAGATATCTTTTATATTCATATACAATTAGAACACTCCTAATACATTCCCAAATATCAAACTCCTCGGACCGTTAAAGTTCAGAATTATCTATCATATCAATCACAATACAATAACTGAAATTTAAGCATAGATAAATTAATCCTAGTGAAAATCATCTAGGTTAACTCAAAGTATGCTCCAGATTTTGATATTACCTTAATGATCAGTCAATGTCTGGATTTTGGCGTTCAGCTTGTGTGTCTAAAATCATTCAATACACATAAAATTCACATTACAAAGTTGATCAATCAAATACATATTCAATCATGTACATATAATAGTAGGGTTGTTATGTGTACCAATTATAATTTGTGTGTGTATGCTAATGGTATGTATGTGAATGAAATGCTCTCATTGGTATTACTCATTCACAATGATCTAGGGTTTTAATCCTAAGCATGTTCCGGAAACTAGATATTACACTATTTCTTGGGGTTCTTTCGGGATCGTGGCATATATGCCATGATCGTGGGCTAACTTCAATGCTTCTATCATGATCGTGGACTGTTGTGCCATGATCATCGGTCATTGTTTCTACCCGAGTTTCTACGAAACTTCTCTATTCTTCGATGTTGATCCTGAAATACTAATAAAGACATAATAATTAAGCTCAAAGACTTGATTAACCCATAAAAACACTTGAACACAATTAATTAAAAAACACGCACAATTCTAACCTAAACACATACTAAAGGATTAAGATAACACTTAAATACATATCAAACTAAGCCCTAAAACATGATGCAATTCACACTTATCAATGATCCTCCTTTGCTAAACCTCCTTCCATTAGACCATCTTAATTTATTTTTCTTTGTTGGACTCTGGGATGAACTAGTTGATGTATTGTGTTTCTATTTTGATCTCGCACTCTAAGTAATTGCTGTTGCATTTCTCTCCACTTTTATCGTAACTTCAACTAATTCCCCATAATGTGTTTGCGAAGCCAAAGACAAATGGATCTGTAATTTGAGACTCAAGCTTACAACAAACCTCTTACATTGCTATTCCTCACTGTCAGCAATAAACTAAACATTTCTGACAAGTTACAAAAATTTCTTCTTATAGTCCATCACTGACATCAAATCCTACTATTGGAAGAATTCCTTTACACTGGCAACCTTATAACTCTATGGGTATAATCAATCTGTGAACTCTCTCTTGAAATTCTGTCCATGATTCCCCATCTGGATGTCATCTCTTAATGGCGTCCTGTCAATCCTTCGTCTTATTCTCGAGAAGAAAGGTGGAAAACATAACTCTATACTCATTTGTGCATCCCATAACTTTTTATATCTTCGTAATCCAGTTTGATCATGAGAGTGAACTCTCGGGATCTCTAGTTCTGTCAAAATTCTTTGTGCCCAATTTACAAACGTGCTCAATCGAACATCTAAAGACTTCCACATTCTCACATGGCTACAGCATCATTGCAACGAGTATCTGAGCTATCTGTTTGGCATTAAAATTTGACCTGGCCAGTTCTCCTAGCTTAACGATTTGGCATGTGGTTGGTTCATAGAGGCACTCATTAAATTTAGCGTATGTTCATCCTTCGATGTTGGAGATGGCTTAGGTGTAGGAGATGTTAGAATGGCTCTCTTGGGATGTCAACGACCTCATTTGTGCATCATACTGGGTATTCGACAAAAATGCAAATATATAAAACTTTTGGAAAACCATATACATGTAAATCACAACATTCTATTGGTCACCTTATTTTTAAAACAATGTAAAAACATTAAACCAAAAAGGAGGCAACTCATTTATAAAAAAAAAAAGTCTTTGATACCAATGCTAACAAGCCCCTATCCTCAAATAACTAGGCAGCTTGCCTAACATCCTACAGTGGCCCTCTAGTCGATATCTAATCTAGTTGGAAGGTTCCCATGGAGCTAAGCCTATTTTCCTTTTTATCTGAAAGCCTTAATTTAACATTAAAAGATATAAGCAGTGGAGTTTTTTTTAAAAAAAACATCATATAAAAATTTCGGCAGCACAACAACTATACTTTTAGCTTCCCAAAATTTTCAAAATCTTTGAAAAAGTTTAAAACACTTTTTTAGTCACATCAAATCCCACTACAAATTTTGGACTTCAAGTCTATTCACAAGCAATCTCAACAATCACTTACAACAATCTTTTAGGGGGCAACAATTATATGTAACTAATATTGGAGACCTTAAAAAAGAGATCTTAGAGGAAGCTTAATCCTTAGCTTATGCTACGCATCAGGGTAGCATGAAAATGTATCACACTCTAAAAAAACACTATTATTGGAGAGAAATAAAAAAGGAAATAGTTGAGTTCTTTTATAGGTGTCTAACTTGTCAACAGGTAAAAGTAGAACCTTAAAAGCTTGCAAGATTAATGTAACCCCCTATCTTAGAATTGAAACGGGAGAAAATTACCATGAATTTAAAGTAGGACTTCCATGGAGTTAAAAGGGGCACAATACTATATTGGTGATAGTGAATAGGTTAATAAACTTCGCACATTTCCTTCCAATCAAGAATGATTATCCCTTAAACAAGTTAGTTGATCTCTAAGTGGATGAGATAGTGAGACTCCATAACATGTCAATTTCTATTGTCTTAGATTGTGACCTTAGGTTTACATCAAGATTTTGGCCCAATTTATAGAAAGCCTGAGGTATGTACTTGAAGTTTAGCACTACCTTTCACCCCCAAATGGATGGATAGTCAGAGAGGACTATCCAGAAACTTATGGATATGTTTAGGTCCTTTGTTATGGAGTTTAGGGGGAGTTGGGATATGCACCTACCACTAATAGAGTTTGTGTACAGTAACAATTATTAGGCCATCATTAGTATGACCCTTTATGAGGTACTTTCTGGAAGAAAATGCAAAACTCCAATATGTTGGGATGAGGTAGGTGAAAGGAAATTGATAGGTCCAGATCTTGTACAGGTGACAATAGACAAAATTCAAGTTATTCGATACAGATTAAAGATAGCCTAAGATACGTAGAAAAGTATACAGATAATCGTCGTAGGGTTCTTGAGTTTGATATTGGAGACAAAGTATTTATCAAAATTTCCCCTGTAAAGGTTTCCTTAGGTTTGGGAAATATTGTAAGTTAATTCTACGTTACATGGGACCATATGAGATCATAGAAAGAGTTAGGTTAGTGGCATATCGATTGAAGCTATTAGATGAGCTCGCGAGGATTCAGAATGTCTTTCATTTATCTATGCTTCCCTAGTACCTAGAGGACCTTTGCATGTAATCACAGAATAATTGGTGAAGCTTATGGAAGATTTGATTTTTGAAGATGAACCAGTACAAATCCTCGACCTCATAGAACAGGTTTTGTGTAACAAGATCATTCCTACGGTTAAGGTACTATAGAAGAATCACATGATAGAGGAAGCTACATGGGAGCGTGATAACAAATGCATACCTTATATCCTCACCTGTTTTAACCATGTATACTTAGTTAAATTTTGAGGATGAAATTTTTTAAGTAGGGGTAACTGTAAAACCTCGAACCTTTTCTTGTGATTGAAAACAAATTGTTATGTTCGGTGAAAAGTATTTTTTTGCTTGAATAGTAATTTTGGAGATCAAATCCTAGAAAAGAGTTGACAAATATCTAGAATAGGTATTAGAGCTAATGACACTAAAACAGATCAAAAATAATTCCGATTGGATGAATTTCAGGAATTTCAAAAGTTTTGGACTTAAAACGCCCTTTTTGGAAAATAATGGATACATATGCTTTTAAAGACCTATTTAATTTTTTTAAAGAATCGAGGCAATATGTATTGGCAAAAATTAGTGTATTTTAGGGTCAATTTGATGGTAAGATGGTTACAGAAAGTTTTCAATATTTAATTTGGTTAGTTGATGAATTAAACTCATTAAGGGCCCTTTGGTCATTTTTTTACATGTGTAAGGGCAATATGGTCTTTTTACAAGAAGTTAGTAAATTGATGAATCATAAAAAGAGGACCAATTAGAAAGTGTTATGTTTAATGCACTAAAGGAGTATGAAAAGCCAAAAAAAAAGACAACTTACTTCATTCTTTCACTATCATCGTGAAAGACTAAAAAAAAAAGAGAAAGAAGAGAAGCAAGGGTGACTCACGACCAAAAAGAAGGAGAGAGGGAAGGTATCATTTTTTATGGGTTTTGAGTTGGATTTCAAGAGATCTTGATTTAGTAATGATTAAAGGAAAAGCAGTTAGCTTTTCTAGCTTTAATTTCAAGTTTTGTGAATTTTGCATGGAATGGTTTTGGTGTAAGATCAATGATTATTTTTGATATGCAATGAAGTAGCTAATAAGTTCGGAAGTATTTAAGGTTTGAAATCAAGAAAATAAACCAAAGAATCAAGCTTGAGAGAATCTGCCATGGCTAGGTAGATCTAAAAGTTATTTTTGGTTAAAGATGATAAGATAGATAGCCACGTTTAGTGAAAATTCTGTCTTAGGTTCTCTATTCACTTGAACCATTACCATTGTTTTGGCCATAACTTAGCCTACAGACCTCCAAATTGGGTTATTCTTATTGAAAATGAAACATAAGATATAGTGCTAAAAATCTTTAGATGATACCCTAACCTAGTTCTAGCTGAATGATATTGAAATTTGAGATTGAAAATGATAACTTGATACTGCTCCTGTGCCTTGATGCTGCTCCTGTGCTGAAGCAGCTTGTGATATTTGATACATGTTTCATGATTTAGAAGTTGAAATGACATGCTTTTTGATGCTATGGAAACTAGAGACATAGAGAAATGTCTAAAAGACCCTAAAAACCTAACGTGAA
>JAOSBN010076756.1:0-12757 GCA_027563595.1 Erythroxylum suave | reverse complement strand
CAGTTTTTATAACTATATAAAGTTCAGGTTATTCGAAATCAGTATACATGGATAATTTGGGTAAAGGGTTCCATGAACCAAGAGAACCGACATTCAATACTTTGTAACACCATAATTGATTAGCATTTGCAATTTTGACATTACCTTCCTCTTTTCTTCTTCTGTCAAACAACCAGGCATACTTATATCTAGCATATTCATAACAACCCGTGTTGTTTGCAACACTTCCCCTCTTTCAGAATCCATAGGGTCAGCACCCTCATCTTTGGTCAAGTCATCATCAACCTCTTCCATTTCTCTTCTGATTTCCACATTTCCCTGTCCATCTTGTTTGGGCCTTGAGGGGAGCCTATCGTTAGTGTCACTATTACCAGACATCCCCTTTGTAGGATATATGGCATAACCATTGCCATTGGCACCTGTTGGGGTAAGATCCAAGAGCTTTTTAGCACCACCTTGATTGGATGATCTGCCTTCTACAAGAGCCAAGCCTTTTGAGGGGTTGATGGTAACATCTACATCATTTAGAAGAGGATGACGACCCTTCAAAAGCCCAAGTTCAACAGCTGTGAGCCACTGCATTTAACAGGCATGAATGGTTGGATTATGCCAACTTCTTCACCAAAAGAAAAGAGTTGACCATAAACACAACAAAAATCATGATGGTAGAAATGAAGTTTCAGATTGGAACAGAGAAGAACTATGGAATAATATGGAAGTGATGGAGAACTAAGATATTCATAATGATGACTTTATGAAGAGACAGTTATAGGTAAAGAAAGAGAACTTGTAAGTTATTGATGCATGCTGAACACTTGCAGGCATTTATCAAAAAGTCATTGGAAAGAAAAGAAGCACCTACATGAAGAAGTTGATAAAGCAGAAATGGATTGACCAAACAAAAGGTTCTGCTCACCTCAATTGTAAAATTTTGGCAACAAGATTCAGCAACTCTATCACTGGCATTAACACTAGATTGTGCACAAGAAAACAGAAGGAGACTTGTAAATGGATTTTCTGCAATCTGACCACGTGGAATGGAAAATGCAGGCACTGTATCATCATTCTGACATTTTTCAGAACAAATGGTTAGTTATTTAACTACAAACATTCAAGAAGATTCATAATACAAAACCTTCAAAGAATTTAGAATCAAAAGAATAAAGCATGCACCTGAATGAAGAGAACAGGAATTTTAACATTCCCAATCACACCCCTAGTGCTGAATGCTGAATAGAAGTCTTCTATTTCCTCAAAACCATATGATACCATTGATATAGCTTTCTCAAAATCACAAACAGATTTGGCAGATATCGCTTTTTCCATGTCAAAGCCTTTTGCTTTTCCTTGAAATAACTCCTAAAAATTACATCCAGTATAAGTCTACTCTCATAAACAAATAATTGCCTGCTAGAAGGATGGGACTAAATTGAGGGATAACCATGATGAAATATTGAAATTTACCCAAGTGCTGAAACG
This sequence comes from Erythroxylum suave, assembly GCA_027563595.1. Taxonomy (NCBI): domain Eukaryota; kingdom Viridiplantae; phylum Streptophyta; class Magnoliopsida; order Malpighiales; family Erythroxylaceae; genus Erythroxylum; species Erythroxylum suave. Next base: position 11,278 of record JAOSBN010076756.1, on the reverse strand, counting down.
ACTATTCTAGCTATGAGAGACATAAAGCATAGACATGGGAGAAGATAGACAGTTCTGATGTTTCAGCAACCTTGTTAGATTGCAGGATATCAATCAGACCATCGGTCAGCATCTGATCCAAAGCAATGTGATAAGGAGAGCATCTTGTTATCTCTTCTAAGTCAAAAGGATTATTGATACATGTAGCAGCAGTGAGAGGTGTTCTATCTCCAACCTCTGCTAGATACCTGGTTAACATGTTTGCACCATATCCCCAGCCAATACCCATCAGCGTAGTCCATGGCCTAGTCTCACTAATGAATTGTACAGATGTGCAGACGTCGTCGCTGTCTGCAGCTGTAAATAACCTACATCAATGAAGTAGTTAAGAAGCCCATACTATCAACTTCTACTTCTAACAGAACTGCAAATGAAACCTATAATTTACTCTTCAAACAACATCGCAAATCCATAGTTTTCTCACTCAAATCTCTTATATTGACAGGATATATTGCGTTAATAATGCAGTTATGCGTTAAAATTCTCAAGGTTTCAATCTACAGATTACAAAAAGCAAACAGAGAAATCACAAAGATATCCTAACACCTTTATTCTCTTCTGCACCTTAATTAGCTTTCCTCTAAGTCTGTTCAAATAATTTCCAGTGAAAACACTAGGTTCTAAACCAAACGGCAAGACAAGCTCTGAGATGAAACCAAGAAATTACCAAACTACTGACTGCCCCAACACGCAACAAAGCAGTTAAATAATCTAAATCGAACGAATAAGATGCACTCACCGAGCACTTGTAAGCGGAGAACCAGCACATCCTCTAGGGTTCATTACGACGGGAAAATACCCGCGCTTGAGCGCTTCGCACACGAACGATCTAACACTCTCATCCATACTTCCTCTGGTTGTTCCAGTAACTAACAGCAAAGTAGTATCCAATCCGCGTTCCTCTTTCAATTCCAAATTCGCCGGCCAATCAATCGAAATGACACCACCATCCTGTGTACTGAGACACACTCTCTGATACTTTAATTTCTCCGCCAATCCGCCATTTCCACTCTCTTCACTCTTCACTTGAATCCCCCCACTGTTTAGCCTCACAAAGTGCCTCTCCTGTTCAACCAACTTCTCGTTCACGTCCTCCAAAAACTCGCTCCCTTCGAAGGATATAGAAGGACATCGCAGCAACACGAAACGGTTAAACGGAGTGGGACTGGTGATCAGAATCCACTCGCCGACGTCCAACAATCTCCCGGACCGGTTGTCGTACTTGGACTGAGCGAGATACAGAGATAAGCCGGAGGCGAGCCCTAGGGCCGGAGCGAGAAAGTCGAGAGCCGCTGGGGAGGAGAATTGCGAGAGAAAGTTCTGGAAGGGGTCAAGTAAGTTACAGCGAAGCGCGAGGTTTCTGGTGGAAGGGTTGAGGCGACGCCTTTTGTAGTGGCGATGAAAGTGGTGAGTTTGGAAGGGGTACTTTCGAAAGAAGAGGAGTTCAGTGGCTTGCGGCGGTTTAAGGTGGAGACGCTCGGCGTTCATTTGAAGGTTGACTTAGGAGAGATTGTTGTAGCGTAAGGGATTTGATGAGTGTGAGAGAGAAAAAGGAGGATAAGACAAGGACTTAGAAAGGGAAAGAATAGCAAGTTTTGAAAAGAAACGGAAGGTGATAGCTTGTGGTGATGGTCCGGCCGTTGGCGGTGGTGGGGCTTTGCTGGTTCTGCGTCCTGTATTGGGGTTTACCCGCCAAGATTCCACGTACGGCTTCAGTTTGTCGTTGGTGGGGCCAAAAAGGTGTAGCATGGGATGGGATTTTCAATTAAGCCCAAATTGAGTTCTCCAGCTTATGATCTAGGGCCCATATTACTAGATTAAGCAGCTAACTCCAACTATAATTAAGAAAATGTAAAAATATTCATTTCACTTATATTGTATTGTATACAAATTTGTCAGCCCAATTTTAAATAATTTTATTTTATTGAAACGATTTTAATTCTTAGTAATTTGAATCTAAATGTCAAATATAGTTGGTTCTTGTATTAAGGAAGCCTAAGCTAATTTTGGTAAGTACTACGTAGTGGGATGCCAAGAAAAGCCTAAAATCCAACAAAAGGAACAAGAACAGAAGCCACGAAGTTCATGTTGGAGGTGAATCGGGGAATTGAAGGTTGAAAGTGAAACTTCAACCATTCCCTTGGAAAAATTGAGTGCCACTGTTTTTGGATCATGGACCATATCTGTGCGTTTTGGTTATTTCTTTAGCCATTCCAACCTGAGCTTGCTGAACTTTACGGCTGCCTAATGTTATCGTCTTTTGCTTTCTTCCCTAATCCTAAGTTGATTTGCAGATATATGCTTTTAGTGGCAGGTTATCTTAAAGTTTTATCCCCTGTAATGTGGGCAGTGACAGTGATTCGGAAATTATGAACATGACAATATTATATTTGCAATCTAGACTATGCTCTTCCCTTTCCTTAGCTATAAATACTAAATTGGATAATACTAACTTCAACCAAGCATTACTTATTGACGGAAGTTGTTCAGTAACAAACGAAATTCTTACGATGTAGCTCGAATTAAATTAGCTAGCAAAACCCTCCTCCAATCTAATAGTACTATACTCAAGCTATTCTTACTCCTAACATGACTCTAAATGTCTGATTCGGTTATATATGATCAAGACACTTTCGTGTGCCTTTTTATATAAAGTGAAAATTCATGGTTATTATTTTTTAATATACAGTAGGTCAAATCTTGAAAGTAAGTAATAATTGGCCAATTATACAACTCAAGTAATTTATAAATTCAACTTGGTACAAAATCTCAAGTTTTAGTCCTTCACATCATATAATTAAGGAGTATTTTTATCTGCATAATTTGGTAATTATATCATTTTTGTAATTTCTATTTAAGAAGCAAAGTTTCTTAATTGCCTTATACACAGCCAGTGCATGCATAATTTCGGTCTTGCAATTTAATTCTACTTCTACGTAGTAGTAACAAAAATAAAGAAAGTATGTACTCTAGGAGAAATCACGTGGCCTTATTCTGGTTAATAAATATGTTGATGTAGCTCGAATTTTTTAATCAATGGCTCACGTGTACTTGGAGTCATATTTAACTCTGTGTGTCGTTGCACATGCCATTATTCACTCGCTACCATGTGTATCTATAACAATCTTCGATTAATGCCAAAATTTCATTTTTTTGTGATTTCATTAGAAATGTACATTTCAGTATAGGAAAAGTATAGCAAATAAATTGGATTATTTAAAAAACTTAATCGAGTTTCTAGGAAATATTTTAAAATCTTTAATTTAGAAAAGAATTAATTATTCAAAAAATGTCAAACTTTATAATTATAGACTAAATTTTAAAAAATGAAAACAAAATAATCAAACTTTTAATTTTTCGTAAAAATAACCCGACATTAGGCTCTGCATTAACAGTACTAATATGGGAATTCACGTGAATGTCAAGTTTGTATAGTTTTTCACGGTTGATGTTAATTTAATTAAGATTAAAGAAAAATAAAAACACAACCTAACCTGATCTTCCTTTTTTCCCAATTTTCTACCATTTGGAGGTTCTTTAGCTGTCCCACCTGCTTGCGCTTCTTTTTCAATATCAAGATTTGTTTCCCTTCTTGTCTCTCTTTTCGTGTCTCTTTTTGACTTCTCAAGCAACCTCACGTTATCTAATGTCATTCTTTTGTTTTGCTTCCAAATTTGCAATTCAACAAATATTGATTCCAATAATCTCTTACCTACTTGATTTTTGTTGTCTTGTCTGCCTACACTTCTTCTATGGTAATGATTTTATCTCTCATTAAACTCTCTCTTATCTCTCTTCTATAAGTGACCTTTCCTCTTCGACGACATCACTTGTTTAAATATGAATGCAATTGTAATTTTCACTTTTTTTCGCCTAGTCTTTTTTAACATAAGTATAGTTGCAGTCTTTACTTTGTTTATGGTCTAAACACTATTTGTTTAAGTTTTGAATGCTAATTTTATTTGGAGCTAAACTTAATTATCTTGTATTTTGTTCCAAAGATGTCAACTAAAATTGATGTCTGTAATTCATATGATATGTAATAAGAAACAATTAATTCTTGAGATATGTAACTTTTACACCTTATATGTAATTTTCTTATGTTTGTCTGAAGACATCACTTTGCTTGGTGTTAAGGTTTGTTTGTGATTGATTTGTAATTCCTCGCTTTTTGTTTGCAAATTTGTAATTTTTGCATTTAACTTTTTTGTGTAAACACCTTAATACTCTCATTTATATGTTCTTAGGTTTTATGTCGTGAGTGATTTTAGTTATGATAAAACTTTACCTTCAATTTTCTTTACTAATAAATAAGGGAAAAAACTCTATATCTTTGTAAGATCTTTCTCTCTTCCTATTTCCTTTTGTTTTGTGGTCTATTAAAGAGGCTTGTAATGTATATGGGGTAGGTCTTGCGACTAAAGATAAACACGCAATCACCCCATAAATGGTATTACTAGTGAAGATGTTTACAAAGATTTGTTATTCTAACTTGAATTGAATTTTTTGAATATAATAATACATTTCACACACTCATAACATATATTTGGAAAGTATTGTATACTTATTCAACTCTTGTGAGCAACAATAAATCTTACGAATAAGGCTCTTAACTTAATGCACAAAAGATGTCTGTCATAATTTATTTACAATCACACTCACAACATATATTTAGAAAGTATTGTATCAACATTTGACACATTCATAAATTACATTTGAAAAATCAAAAGATTAAGAATTGTTAGTTTTTATTGCACAATCTTTTCATTTTGTGCATGAAATCAATAATTGGTTTTGATCATTAAATGGGGTCTTAGGATCCATTGCTATGTTTTTAATGCAATTTCGATTGGTAGTCCTTTATTAATCTTTTTCATTTTATAGGTGATCATCTATTTGAACATGTCCACTTTTAAAAGTGATGTGATCCTTTGTAGAAAGTTTGTCTCTAGTGGCCCTCTAGTAAATTTTGATGTATTGTTAATTTGTTGTTAATCTTTGTCATATATTTCCACTTGTAGACATTTGACTTTTTTCATCTTTTTTTTCAATTATTTAAAAATAAGCCAATTATTTCCTATACAACTAGTTTCACAAGTCATAATGCTGAAATCTTCCACTAGTTTCTCTGTACATGCATTTTTATATTTTTGAAAGCATATCTTGTGTAATTTGTTTTGTTCAGTTTCTACCTCTTGTACCTTTTTAGAGTCATATTTCCATATTTTTACTACTAATAAGTCTTAACGAAAACCAATGATAGAATTATTTATAATGCAAATGTTGGTAAATTTTTTAATTTTATTATGGTATGGTGTTGGAAAGACATGACATTAATAAATATGTTAAGGGAAAGATTGGAAGGAAGAAGAATATGGGTGTTGATGAACTTAAAATGCTAGTTTTAAAAAAATTGTTAGAAGATAAAGGACATAGAGTAGTAATTGTTCTTTGTGTTTGGGCTCCCCTCCTTACTAGGGAGAATCTTTGATTCATTTAGATGGTTATGTATTGGGATGGTATAGTAATGGAGACATATACCTGAAGGATTGAACATAAACTACTATCTTAAGCTCCTTTTCAAAACATAACATCAAATAGGTGCTGATAAGTAGAATTTTACCTATTAAACTATGGATATATATGTAATGTTATTGCATCTTTTAATCTTTTAATCAAATAACCAAGTGAAAACTTTATAGGACATAATAATTATAGGCCTGAAAAACTGAAGCGTTAATAGAATAACAAACTCATATACAACATCAAAGGTTCTTCCAAATTGTCATAATCTATGTACCAATTGAGCTAATGCAACTCTGAAAACTTATTAGATATATGAAAAAATGTTAATATTAGAGTTAGGGACATTAAACACCCAAGAAATATGATCATATGGGACCTATCAAATAAACGTAAAATACACATATTAAACTTATATCGAATTTGCATTATTTAATGAATCAATATACATATTCAACTCTTGTGAGCAATAATAAATAGTACGGATTAGGCCCTTACCTTAATGCACAAAAGATGTCTATCATAATTTTTTACAATAACAAATCCTCAATTCATTTACCAATACTAAATACCTATATGAAACCTATAATTTGAATGTTGATTAAATTTTGTTTTAAAATGACATCATTAAAACTATAATTGAAATATCTATTTTCATTAATACATTTATAAAAATGATGGTAAGCAGTGTTGTAGCTTACTCTTGTATTTTTTTTGTTGTGGAACAGTTAGGGTTCCTCATGCTTTCTTGGTAGCTCTTTCAGTATAGGTCACTGACTGCCATCTTTGGCAATCTTTTGTTGTACATAATTTTTTAATTTATATCATTACTGATTTACCAAAAAAAATGCTGGCAATTATTAGGATTTGTATATGATATCCATAATTTCATCTTCTCATTACAATTAGGGCAATCAATATAGTGAGTCTAAAATATACATGTAAATTATAATGAAATACAGAAGGGACAATCAATCCTAAAGTACTCAACATTTTTTTTAATTCAATGCCCAAGTTTTTAAAAATTTCAATTAAGTGACTAATATTTTAAAACCTTAATAATTCAGTTTAAAATGTTAGTTTTTGTTAATATGGCTTATAGATGAACATCCACATAGCATTTAGTAGACATCTATATGGCCTTTAGTATGCATGTCACAAAAAAAAACCTTCTGAAATAAAATATTAAGATTTTAAAAGATTGTTCACTCAATTGAAAATTTTAAAAACTTGGCCATTGAATTGAAAAAATCTTAAAAGATTAGACACTTTTAAATATGTCATCCCTACCATATATAATAATAAATATTGATCTTATTTTACTATTGAACACAATGTTTTCTCTCAATAAAATTGAGAATATATCCTTTCAATTTATAATAAATTATCAAAATAACAACAAGCAACATTATTGAATCCATTAACGACACCTTTACACTTTTCCTATGTCAAGTATATAATTGGTGGATAAGCAACAAAAATTACATATACTTTATTTTTGCCCATATTTGTTTTAATTATGACACAAAATCATCATAAGAATAATATATCGATATAAGATATCACAGGCAAATAAATAGAAGATGTCAAATATTTGAAATTTTAGAAAATGTTGTAGCCTAATTAAACTGCTTCCTAAAGGGCTATTTTGACATACTTTACAAAGTATATTTAGTAGCAAATTATAACTTTTAAAGCATATTCTCTAGCAAAATAGTCAAGTTTGATATCGTGCAAAGTGAGCCCAGAAAAGTAAACAAAAAAGAAGAATATGCAACAAAGCAGGACAAGAAGACAAAACAAATTTAAACAAATATTACCATACACACACTCCTTTAATTGAAGGAACAACCATAGAGTGGTGTTGTTTTGAAACTACAGTTTACTGTTGCACCAAAGATAAAGATCTATCCATGTGTGATGTGTGCATGAAAGTTGCAAATATCAAGCATTAATTGTTTATTAATGCATGTCATATGAATTCTTACATCAACTTTATTAGATTTCCTTGAAATAGATCCCACAAAAAGTTTGGCAAAATTACCAGTGTCAATGACTTAAAGGAAATAAAACCATCAACATGCATTGACCAAAACCTAAGACAATTAACTTTAAAACCAAATCAAATTAGCATTAAGAACTTAAACAAATGGTGTTTATACTATACAAACAAAGTAAAGCATGCAATTATATTCAATTCAAAAAAGATGAAGCAAATAAAGTGAAGACTACAATTGTATTCATATTCAAACAAGTGAAGTTGCTAGAGAAAAGATGTCATTGAAGAAGAGAGACAATAAGAGAGTTTAATGAGAGATAAAATTATTATTGGAGAAGAAAAGAGACAAGAAGAGAGAGTTTAATGAGAGACAAAATTATCATCGAAGAAGAAATGTAGGCAGGCGGGACAACAAAAATCAAGAAGATAGGAAAAATAAAGAACCACCAAACAAGAGAAAATTGGGGAAAAGGAAGATTATATTAGGTTGTATTTTTATATTTTACTATTAATTAAATTAATATTTGACGTGAAAAATTACACACACTTGACATCCATGTAAAATTTATAACAAGCCACATCATCATCACTAATAAAGAGTCTAACTTCGAGCTATTTTTATAAAAAAAATTAAAAGGTTGGATATTTTATTGTCACTTTTTAAAGTTTGGACTACAGTTACAAATTCAGCAAAGTTTAGAATTTTTTTAGTAATTTCCCTAAAAATAAATTGAGATTTTTATTTAAAAAAGAATGCATGTATATGTTTGATCCAATTTTTTAATCCTATAAACCAAGGTTTTAAAAATCGGGCCGAACCAGTCGGCTCGACCGAAAAAAGTTTGAACTGGCCCTTGGTCCGGTTCAATTTCATTTAATAACTTTTATGTTTTAAAACTAGCCGATTTATTAGCAAACCAACCAATTTTTATCGAAACAAAACTGCAAATAATATTAATAATCATTCCATCGAATCTTCTAGGCTTCTCATCCTCTGTCTTCTCCATCTTCTTAGACTGAATTGGCTCCAGCAAGTAATCGTCAACTTCTCCTTTATCTTCTCCGTCTTCTTGGGCTTACTTAGCTTTGGCACATTAATGGTCAGCTTCTGCTTCTCTTCTGTCTTCTCCATCTTGTTGGATGAAACAGGCTCCGACAGACTACTCATCGACTTCTCCTATGCCTTCTCCGTCTAGAAAGACTTACGTTGCTCCAGTTGAGCACTCCTCAACTTCTCCTCCATCTCATCCGTCTCGTTGGATGAAATAGGCTCCGACTGAGTACCCTTCCACTTCTTCCCTGTTTTCTCCGTCTTAGTAGCACCGTCCTTATTACCATTACCCTTAGTTCTGAAGCCATAAAATCTCTCTGAGTCCTTCCGGGAAATACTTGAAGCCCTTGAATTATTAAGTCTATTGCATAGAACCTGTTGTGGCTCTGGTGAAGCTAACCAAGTAAATGGTCTTCCAACTCTTGGAAGCAGCGACGAGAATGTGGATGGGGAGGAGGAGAGCCACAGAGGTGCATAAGTGGCCATATAAAATGTATCTGGGTTTGTGTTATGTGAAGTAGTAACTACGGGCTTTTGGCTACGATAGATGGGTTAAGTACAACTTTTGTATCAGATAAGGATGTAAGGATAAGGCAGTTGAATCATGATTCATGAGCTTTCATTCTCGTATATACTTCTTGATTAATTAGTTTTCTGTAACACTTAGAACTCTATTTCATTTCACGTTTTGATAGTTATGTTATATATATCCGTTGAATTATTGAATTTATTGAGAAGTATTGAATTTATTGATACACTATTTCGGGTTGCTTTCCTACAAGACTTGAATCAGTGAGAGCTTTTCTATAAATGAGTACCATTCTGCTATGTTTCTACTCTTAGTTTGTTTCTGTTATGGTCACTTGGCTTGTTTTAGCTCTTGGTTTCTTTCTGGTATGGTCACCATTATGCTGTTGGTTTTTGTGTATATGTATGGTTTGCAATGGTTTCAGCTTGAATTTTTCTTTTTTTAAATTGATTCTTGTTTCTTGTTGTTCTTGGATTTGATCCATTATTCATTATATGTTCAAATTGGGTAGGAATAGGATAGAAGATTAGGTGGTGGTGTTAATTGATTGGGACCCTATTGGTTAGGACTCATATTCTTGTAACCATTAACTTTTTGTTTTTCAATATTCTTTTCCTGGACCTCTAGCTGGTCTACAATCCTGAGAGAGAGAGAGAGACACAAAGATGTTGGGGAGAACTTTCTTCGGCATCTATATATACAAGGAACAAGCACATTGAAAAAGATTTTTAGTTAGGCAACTATAAAAGTTTCTAATGGTAGACAGCAGCAGATTTTGACAAATTTCATTTTCTACGAGTGTATTATGATTTTTGGTTGCCATATTCATATACTACTATAATACGTATTTTCTTTCTTGCTACTACATTTAGTGCATATTTAGGGAGAGTTTATGTTGAATTTGTTGAAGATTGATCTCAACTTGATTACCACTGAGTTATACAACAACAAGTAGGTGACTTATTTTTTATATCTAATTGCTGAAAAAGAAAAGACAAAATTTTATGAATTATTCTTCCATTTTTTTCCCTTAAAGAATAGAAAGCTCTTTAAGAATGATAGTTTTTGGTTTTACATTGTAAATATGATTTTAGATAGGTGGTCTTATATGTGGCTTATATCCTTCCAGTTCCAGAATTACCAGTTTTTGAGATATATGGTCTGCATTTAGTTTGTTGATTTCTTTTACTAGCATTTGATGTAATCAAGGCATTTATAATTAATCTTCAGTGCATTTTCACTGGCCGCTACTCTTCTCGATTGAACATCGCCTATGCTCTGCTTGTAAGTATTCATAATATGCCAATGAAATCAATCAGAATCAAGAGAAAGTGTTGATAAACATCTTCATAGGATTGTAGGGTCATGTTGATTGTATTTAATAATTGTTAAAGACATGGCAAATTTTAAGATGGACATTGATTTGAAGTGGATATACCCTTCCAAGTGCATAGCTTACCCTGGATTGAAACATGGAAAAGGAGTATTATGTTTATGCTTCGGTCCATCCTTTTTATTGCCTTTTGATAAACCTTGACCAAGTTTTGTAGCACTTGACATTTGTTCCTAGATACATATTATGTTACTTTGGGCTGAACCATAATTTCTCAAAGTTTTGAAGGCATAGCCTTGGTAACCTCTGGCCTTACTAGCTACTTTCTCCTCTATATTGTCTTTTCCTTTCTTCATCCTCTGTTTTATTGTCCTCTAGCCTCAACAACACCTATAATGAGCAGTTCTTTCACTTCTTTGTTTTATTGGCTCTATACTTGTTTATAATGTATTCTACGTTAAATTTGAAGAAAGATTATCTCAAGAATTGCTAGTATTATTATTAGTTCATTCAAAAAATAGTATTATCATAAAATTTTGAAATAGCAAAACTTCAAATGCAATATTCAAAAAGTCAATTAAAAGGTAAGACATTAAATCACACTAAATGATTTTATTAAGCATTACAAGTACAAAATATAGTTTCCTTATTCTTTTATATCTTAATTCCATCTTCTCTATCTTCTACCGCTAATCAACTCAATTTCATTTACCACTTCCCTGTCACCAAGTATACTATAGTTTCTCAATATCATATTACAAACAAGTACTTCTCATATTAGCCTTATGGTTTAAAGAGAGAAAA
>JAOSBN010076673.1:0-12763 GCA_027563595.1 Erythroxylum suave | reverse complement strand
CCACCGATGATGAGTGTCTCAATTCAAATTTGTAATCTTGATAAAGCTTATCCCACTAGATAAAGATAAAGTTTAAATAATCCTCATCTTATCCGATGAAGATTAGGTTAGTTGGTGTCCATCACCTTATCCTCTTATCCTTTCTTTAAATTTGGACTCCCAGTCTTCTATTCCAAATCAAACTCTATCACATCTTCCTCTGCTGGTCACCGAATTCTTATGGGCCAAGGCCAGTGTCTGGACTTCTCATGAATTTTCTTTGGGCTTCGGGTTTTCGGCCCAAAACAGTAAAAATTGGCCGAACTCATTTTTAGGTGTAAACAGCAATGTAGTGAAATATTATTGGAAGATGGATGGAATGCAATGTAATATCTAATAAATGATTATTATAGTCTTAATATTAAAATGGTTGTTGCCAGAAATTTAATGCTATGATCTTAAAGCAGAAATCATGTCCAATTGAACAAGTCACTACCGTGACAAATAATTTTTAATATTTTTTATTTTAAAATAATAAAAGTTTTATTTAATAAATTTTGTTCTATTATATGTGATTTAAATTTAAAAATTATTTATTTATATTTTTATTTATATAGAAATATATACAAACAACTAAAGAATAATTTTTAATATATTTTCTATTTTTCATTAATAAAATTTTATTAAAATTTTTTATTATTAATTATATACAATTTTTTATTAATAATATAAAAATTTTATTATTAGGACATGGGGAAAAGGAGGTTAGGGTTAGAAGAAATAATTGGTATTAAGAAAAATTATTGAAGATATATTAGTTAGTATGTATCTATTAGTTTACGTTCGATCCTAGACCCTCCGAATCGAAATTTTCTTATTTTTACTGTTTAAGATAGAATAAAACGTAATATGAAACCCTGTACTTTTATCCTATTTTATTATAAAATTATTAACTAAATGATAAAAATGTGTTACATTTTATTACTAACCTCGTTAGAGAATTGCAGAGCCGAGATCTTTGCATATTGAGTTGGTTGAGTATTCGTGGGAAGACTTGGCAACAACGATATGTACAAGGTATTAGCTGTCGCACTGGCAAGTAATCTTGTCTTGATTCTTTAAGGCTTGGTTTGGGGGAGCGGTGGCGGTTGACAACCTGCTTAAATCAACCTATTGAAATGATAAGTACTTATTTTCAATAAGTACTTATGTGTTTGGGATTGCTGTTTTTGTAACTGCTGAAACGTGAAAATAGGTGTTTGGCAAGTACGGTTGTAATTGCTGAAAAAAGATAAAATGACAAAAAAAGTTCATTGATTTAATAAACTATTAATTGTTGTATAAATAATTAAAAAATATTATTAACCATATAAATTTAAAATTATAAATAATAAAATATTAAATTAAAATAAGAAAATATAAATAAAATTAATTTAGAAAATAAATATTTCAAAAAAATATTATTAGTCATATAAATTCAAATTATAAATATTAAATTATTAAATAAAAATAAGAAAATAAAAATAAAAATAAATTTATTAAATAAAATATTTCACCTTAAATATTATTCGTAAAACTTCTTTCTATTAATTAAGTAAGGGCATAATGGAAAATACTAAAATATCATAAGATTATTATTAGAAAGAAAAATTTCTACCGCATAAGCAGTTTCCTACTGCAGCCTTCTTTCTGCTTATCTATTTATGTGATGGTACCGCAGTTTTCCTCAACCTGCAATTGTTGGCTGCAAATCCAAACATGTGGCTGCATTTGAAAATTGCAGTAGATAAGCACTTATCTCCACCGCACCGCAGATCCAAACGCAACCTAAATCTTGTCTTGGCGATTAAATTTGAGGCATCGGGGTGATTTAGTTGCAGACAACTCTTTACTTTAGTCATATAAAAATCATACTCGTTCTTGTGACTTGTGCTAATATCTTTTTTTAATATATTTTAGAAGAATCCTCTTTACTATAAGGCTACGCAAACAGGATTAACACTCAAATCTTGTTATTGTTGTTTATCTTTTTTTATTAATGTTTTATTCAATTTAGGCTAGAATATATTAAGTATTGATTTTTCTAATATTGGTAGGCTTCATAAACTTAATTTTTAAAACTTAAATTTAAAATTTCTCCTTGTTTTAAGTACTATATTTTTTATAGGTACTATTAAAAGATATTTAGTATATATCTTTTTTTTTACATCTTATTTATTAATTGGATATATAAGATATTAATTGGAATTGGATTCAAAGAGACGTGGTTGTTACACTTATAGCTGTGAAAGAATCCTACACGAAATTGAAGTCCATCATTATCACATTGGTGATTCATATGAGACTACTAGATTTTTGGAATAGGAATTAAGTGAATTGGTTTTACGTGTTGGAGTGTAGCTCTTTATGGTTTGTATCATGTATGTCTCTACGATGGCCCAAGTAAATCTGGTGTGGTGTGTCAACGGCGTAAAGTGTGTCAATTGTATTTTGGAAAAACACAACTGAAGGTACACTTGTGTTTTTTTTTTCGGTGGGTTGGATATATATAGTGGTTCAATTGTTTGTTTAATCAAGACTTGCCCTCCTTGGCTTGTGAGTGAAAGACACATGAGTGTCTTTTGATTTTTGAGTGGATGGTGTATGTCGTGTCCCACATGATTTAATTACAATTGTTTAGGCGGGACGATTTACGTGAGGTAAGAACCTTAGGACTCTTGTTTTTGATATTGGATTGTTGGAGCAACAAATGGTTAGCGTAGCACACAGTTGGGAGTGTCTCTCTCTTTATGTGTTGGTTTTTGGCTGGAAGTTAATTGAGGACTACGTGTATGTTTTTTCGGTTGTAAACTGAGCAGCCATAGTCTGATTCTAGAGTTGCAGTGAATCAGTCCAGCTGGTGAACAATTTTTCAGATTTATTTCGAAAGAGCTTAACCGATTGGGAAGTTATCTTCTTTTATGTCTCAAGTGTATTTTGTTTTTTAGTCTTATTGGATTCATCACTTGAGTTATTTTTATTAATTATCTCTTAATTAAAAGTTGTTTAGAAAAATCCTCTGATGAGGTTAACACGAGTTGATTATGTTATTGGGGGTAAAAATCTTTCACAAGAAGTGAGGTTGAGAGATAGTGTCAATGGTTGAGTGGTATTGCTCAGTAAAACCTTGAGTAAATCTATTGTACTTCAGTGAAAGTATTAAGCTAGGTAAGGGCCCCGCAGACATAGGCAAGGTATGTCAAACTGTACCACCAAATTTCTAGTGTTATTTGTTTTTTTGCTTTTGATTATTTTGTTTTTGTTTGTGCTAGAGACGACCATGGTAACATTGAAAAGTTTGTGAAACTACTACCCCTTATGGTTTTTCAACTGGTATCAGAGCAAGGTTACCGTTTCAGAACTTGGTAGCAAGTTAGGGCAGATCCTAGTTTCGCAAATATGGCTACAAGAGATGGTGCATCCATCACTAGACCACCTTTGTTGGATGGATCTAACTATCTTGTGTGGAAATCATGAATGAGAGTCTTCATCCAAGCTCAAGGTACAAAAGCCTGACACTCGGTAGTACATGGGTGGACACATCCGATGATTACTGATGATAAAGGAGAGGTAGTTCGAAAAGATCCATTTAAATAGACAAGAGTCAAAGAAGAAAGTGCATTTGGAAACTCACAAACAATGCATGCGATTTTAGTGATGTTGATGAATGACGTTTCTTGATGATATCAACCAATGAATTGGCTAAAGAAGCGTGAGATGCTTTACAGATTATTCATAAAGGGTCCAAATTTGTGATACCGTCTAAATTATAGATGTTAGCTATGAGGTTTGAAGAACTGAAGATGGATGAAATGAGACCATTAGGGACTTTCATGAAAGATTGCGAGATATAGCAAATCAGGCACATCAACTCGGAAAGAAATATTCTAATATGAAACTAGTCAAGAAGACATTGAGATCACTGCCTCCGATATTTATTCCAAAAATTACAGTGATAGAGGAGGCTCATGACATTAATGATCTATAATTACAGAAGAAGATAATTGGAATTCTTGCAAATTTTGAAATGAATCTTTTAAAGGGTAAGCAAGAAAGAAGCAAAGGATTGATACTAAAAGTTGAAACTGGTAAGGGTGTAAATGATGCAGAAGATAAATCGGATGAGAATGAAGATTTGGTACTATTCACACGAAATTTGATAAATGGTTGAAAAGAATGAAAAAGAACAGACCCGAATTTAGACAACATGGTGGGAGTTCATCAAATAACAACTTAAAACAACAAGTCAAAATTCAAAAGGGTGAAAGGAAGGTAAAGAGAATCTAATGTTATGAATGTCAAGGCTTCGAGCACATTCAAGCCGAATGTAATAATATTTTGAAGAAAAGAAAAACCTTTATTAGCACTTGGAGTAAGAATGAATTCAAGAGTAAATATGGTGGTGAAGAAGAAATCGCTAATAGTGCTACATTAGTTACTTTATATAGCAAAAGTCTAATTACTTGCTTAACAACAAATTAGAAGGAAGTAATTGAACACGAAAAAGGGGCAAAATTAAAAAATTTCCAAAAAAAACGCAAATAACTCAACTCAAGACCTAATATCAGATTATGACAATGATGAAAGTAGCCTAAATGATAAAAAGGAGAATATTTATGAGGCTTATAAAGCTACGTATAAAAAATGGGTGAAAACGTATAAAAAGAATGAAAGATTGAAGGAAGAGAATCTCTCCATGAAGAACACCATCTAAGAGTTAGAACAAAAATTGATATTGGCGTTAGATAAGCTTGGTGAAGCTAGAATGAGATTAATAAGTACCGAAAAGAGATTGAGAATGTTGAATGGAGGCACAAAAAAATTAGAAAAGTTACGAAAATCGGTAAAGTTAAAGGGGGTTTTCAAGGCATTGGCTATATGGCAAAGTGCTCTAAGGTGAAGAGGAGAAAAATGATATCTCTAGATCTATCCTAGAAGAAGAAACATCAAGAAAGAATCAGAGTTTTGTACCCATGTGTCATTTTTGCAGAGTTATTGAGCATATAAGGCCAAGATGTTATCGGTTTGCTGCAGATGTTGTTTCAAAGAAGCCAATGCCGAAGAATTTTATGTCCCTCACAAAAATCTCAACATCAGCTCTCGGTGCCGAAATCTACTTGGGTGAAAATGAGTGAATTGCAAGCTCTCGTGGTTCTTAAATCGATGAAGGCAACTTTGCAAAATGGTTGGTATTTTGATAATAAATGTTCACGTCACATGAAAGGGGAAAAGAATTACTTAACCGATTAACAAAGTTGTATGGATGGTCATGTGACCTTCGAAGATGAAAAGAAGGCTTCGATGATTGGTAAAAGAACATTATATGTAGATGGATTACCTCCCCTTAAGAATGTGCTTCATGTTGGACTAAAAGCCAATTTGGTCAGTATAAGCCAACTTTGGGATGATGATTTGTTAGTTAAATTTACAAGTGATGAATGCAGGGTACTAACTGAACAAGGAGAATATCTTGTGAGCAGCAAGCGATCAACTGACAATTGCTATATGTTGCAGGTCATGACTACTTGTAAATCAGCCAAACACGACAATAACATTGATTTATGGCATCAAAAGCTTGGACACCTAAATTTTGATCTCACTAGCAAGTTGATGAAATTGGGAGCTATGAAGGGTCTATCCACAATAAACAGAGAAGGGAAATCAATTTGTAGTGTGTGCCAAATGGGTAAATAGATAAGAGTGCCACACAAAAGGTTTGGACACGTTTCCTCGTCAAGCATACTTGAATTAATTCATATGGATTTGGTTAGTCCAACACAACATGGTAGCATTGGTGAATTGAGATATTTTTTAACTTGTGTTGATGATTATTCGAGAACTACTTGGTATCATTTTTGAAAGAAAAATCATATGTTTTCAAGGCGTTTAGGAACTTATGTGAATATATTGGAATTCGATCAAATCACATAAGAGAATTTGAGAATATAAGCTTTAATGACTTTTGTGATGGGTATGACATTAAATAAGAATTTTCGGCACCCAAAACTCCACAATAAAATGGAGTTACCGAAAGAAAAAATAGAACACTTCAAGAAATGGCTAGATCTTTGTTGAATGGAAGTAAATTGTCTTTGTAATTTTGGACTGAAGCAATTAATACAGCATGTTACATATGTAACAGAGTTTATCTTCAAAGCATCTGGAATAAGACGTCCTATAAACTCTGGAAAGGAAAGAAACCAGATGTGAGTTAATTTCATGTTTTTGGTAGTAAGTGCATTCTTAGAGATCAAGAATAGCTCAGAAAATTCAAGAGCAAAAGTGATGAAGAAATCTTCATTGGTTATTCAACTCACAGTAAAGCTTACCAAGTGTATAATCTAAGAACCAAGAAAGTGCTAGAGTCGATAAATGTTGTGATAGATGCATGCATCTTTGTTAAATGGTCAAGTGGCAAAAGAAAATCTACATAACCAACTCTCTAAAGAAGCTCAAACAAGAAACGAGATAAGATTGAAAAATTGCCCAAATTTGCAGTCAGTTGTTGCTGAGGAAGTAACTGCGCGAATGTCAATTACTTCAGATGATGAGTCAACCAAAACACTGGATGTGGAAATTATTCCTTTAAATGTTCAGAACTCGAGAGAAGCTAATTTGAACCAGGATTCTCCCTCTCAAATAAGAAGAAATCATCTAGTAGAGAACGTAATTAGAGATGTTAGTGAAAGAAGAAAAACAAGAGAAAGAAAAAAGTGAAAGAAGAAAAACAAGAGAAAGAAAAATGGCTGATTATCGAGAACTTACGGGATACTTATGCTACACATCTTCATTCGAGCCAGCTCTACAAGATGAGCTCTAGGCAGCAACTATGTAAGATAAATTGATTCAATTTGCATAAAATGATGTATAGGAATTAGTGTCAAGACCATCGGATACTAATATGATTGGAACAAAATGGGTGTTTCGAAATAAAACAGATGAAAAGGGTAATGTAACTAGAAACAAAGCAAGGTTAGTAGCTCAGGGATATTCTCAGGTTGAAGGAATAGACTTTGATAAAAATTTTACACCAATGGCAAAACTTGAGTCTATAAGACTATTATTGGGTGTAGCATGCATGAAGGGGTTTAAGCTTTATCTGATGGATGTAAAGAGTGCTTTTTTGAATGGGTTTATACGAGAAGAAGTGCATGTCAAGCAACTAAAAGGATTTATTGATTCAGTCCAAGTAGATCACGTTTTTAAGCTAAAGAAAGCTTTTTACAGTCTCAAACAAGCACCAAGAGCTTGGTACGAAAGACTCACAAAATATCTCATCAAGCAAGGATATAAACGAGGTAGTGTTGACAAAACTTTGTTTATTAAAAAGTTTAAATATGATTTTGTGATTGCTCATATCTATGTTGATCACATTGTGTTTGGTGCCACACATCTGAAGATGGTAGATGAATTTGTTGAATTAATGACATCCGAATTTGAAATGAGTATGGCAGGTGAGCTAAATTTATTTTTGGGTTTCCAAGTTAAACAAGTGAAGGATGAAATTTTTATATCACAAACCAAATATATCAATAGTTTAATTAAGAAGTTCGGTCTTGAGAATGCCAAACATGCAAAAACTCCTATAAGTGTCTCAACGAAACTAAACATAGATGAGAATGGTAAAAGTGTTGATGTCAATCTATATCGAAGCATGATCGGAAGTTTATTATATTTGACTGCAAGTAGGCCAGATATCTGTTTTAGCATTGGCGTATGTGCTCGCTATCAAGTAAAACCAAAAGAAACACATCTGATAGCAGTCAAGAGGATTATCAAGTATGTAAATGGAATATATGATTTTGGAATATGATATACATCTGACTCGACATCTTATCTAGCTGGATATAGTGATGTGGATTAGGCTGGAAACTTAAACGATCAGAAAAGCACTTCAGGAGGTTGTTTCTTATTAGGAAACAATTTGATCTCTTGAGAATGCCAAGTTAAACAAGTGAAGGATGAAATTTTTACATCACAAGCCAAATATGTCAATAGTTTCATTAAGAAGTTTAGTCTTGAGAATGCCAAACATGTGAAAACTCCTATAAGTGTCTCAACAAAACTAAACACAGATGAGAATGGTAAAAGCGTTGATGTCAATCTATATCAGATCATGATCAGAAGTTTATTATATTTGACTGCAAGTAGGCCAGATATCTATTTTAGCATTGGCATATATGTTCGCTATCAAGTAAACCCAAAAGAAACACATCTGATAGCAGTCAAGAGGATTATCAAGTATGTAAATGGAACATCTAATTTTAGGATATGATATACATCTGACTCGACATCTTATCTAGCTGGATATAGTGATGTGGATTAGGCTGGAAACTTAAACAATCAGAAAAACACTTTAAGAGGTTGTTTCTTATTAGGAAACAATTTGATCCCTTGGTATAGCAAGAAGCAAAATTCAATTTCATTATAGACCGCTGAGGCAGAATATAATGCTGCAGGCAGTTGTTGCTCACAATTTCTTTGGATGAAACAAATGTTAAAAGATTATGGGATTAATCAGAATAGGTTGACTATCTTATGCGATAACAAGAGTGTCATAGAGTTCTCTAAGAATCTAGTTCAGCATTCAAGAACGAAACATATTGATCTTAGGTATCACTTTATTCGAGAACTTGTGGAAAGAAAAATAGTCACCTTGTCACATGTATCTTCGGAAAAGTAGTTGTTGGATATCCTTACGAAACCTCCTGATGCAGTAAAAATCCCTAGATGTCTTTCTCTACTCACCAACGCCCCTGTTACAGCTCTCTATCCGTTTGCTCCTAAACTTCAAATCACTTCGTAGCTACGTTGAAGACATCTTCATCATGGGCATTGGATCTATGTTGAATTTAAAGGGACATCACTACTAAAGCTTCATCTATTTCTCATATGTGTTGGCTCTCAAGCTCTTAAGGCACACGTGACATTGGGTTGAAACTTTCTCCACCATGAACTCAATGTATATGTGAAATTTATGAACCTCCATTGAAGACCCATATCTTCTCTTTACGGTATTGCTTCTTTTCACTTCAAGATTGATTCAATTTGTTTTTTATTTTTTATTTTTTTGGGTTGATTCAATTTGTTGATTTTGCTGTTTTTCGAAAAATATGGGCAAGAACAAAGAGAAAATGTCTCCTTCAGTGTCAGAAAAGAAGATAGCAAATCCAATGCATAGTTACAGTCAATTAATGCTCAATCTAACACCCAGTAGGAGATTCGTCGGGGTTGGGTCATCTTCTACGATTCCACTTCATATTTTCAACACTACCTCTGTTTGAGAAAAGTAGTAGATCTAGATGATGATGTTACTCAGGTCATATTATCCATGGTTGAAGACTCTGCTTCAGATTTTGATGAGACTCTCGTAACACCTGCTCCACCAATTGCGCCTCCTATGGCTCTTCAAAAACGTACAAAGATGCAGGCTCGGAAAACAATTTGAACACCTCAACGTAATTCTTCTGTTTGCCCGACAATGGATAATGTGATTTCCTTCAAGTTTTACTCTTCTGTGACTGAATAGAAATGCACGACTCTCAACAATGTTGGGTTTGTTCTCAATCACCCAATCAACTTAGAGAAGTTTCAACAGCATGCTCTGGACACTTTATTATCGGAGCGATTTTTACTACAAGCCTCATTGCTTTCACAGGACTATGATTCATATCTGGTAAAAGAGTTTTACTGCAATTTAACTTGTGATAGTCTAAATGAGACTGCTATGAGTTATAGAGCAGTATATGTGCTTGCTTGGGTAGTCTGTCTTGATGCTGCTCAACTAAATTTGTTTTTGGGATTTGATAATTTGAATGATGATCTACTTTATGATGATAATTGGAATGTGTCAAGTGACTTAATTGCTATGGTACTGACTGGTTGGAAATTGACTACGTGGCCGTCTAACTCTGTATTTCATTCCTCAATGCTTACCCAAAAATATTTCATGCTCTTTAAATTAGTTGTGACCAACTAGATGCCAAGCACAGACATTGTTTCTGTCTATTTGACATAAGCCAAATTGATTTATGGGATCGGTACTGGGATGCGATTTAATCTTGGTCGCCTCATTATTGAAGCTATATTAGCCATTGAGAGTAAGTCACATTTTTTACTATACTTTCCATACTTAATCTCTCAATTTTTAAATATCATTGAAGTTCCTAGGAAATAATCGAGTATACTTGAGTTGATGGCCTTGATGAACATCTCTCTAAGATTTTTTCGTCAACCACAGGTAGTAGATTTGTTGTAGACCACATCTGGCCCCTCGGGGAAGACTTCTATCAATCCTCATGCAGCTCTCTTTACTGAAATTGAGATGATTGAGGTATCATTCAAGTGGCTACTAATGCTCTTCGCCATTTAAAGCAGCGAGTTCTACATTTTTCCAGCGCTCCTTAAATTAGTCTTTTTGGCATATGTTGTCCCAAAGGGGGAAAAGATAAGACTTGACTAAAGTTGTATTTAATCTTTTGTGATTTGTTATTCATGCTTGACTTGTGCTTGTGTTACCTAATGACTCTTAAATTGAGGGGGAGCATTGTGGATTCAATATTTATAAGTCCAATTACGTTATTTTAGGGGAGCTTAAGAGTTGTGACAAAGTGCCAAAAGGGGGAGATTGCTAAGAGATATTTAGTGTATATCTTTTTTTGTTTGTTTTGGCATCTTAATTATTAATTGGACATATAAGATATTAATTAGACTTGGGTTTAAAAAGATGTGGTTGCTACACTTATAGCTGTGAAAGAATCCTACACAAAATTGAAGTCTATTATTGTCACGTTGGTGATTGATATGCGACTGCTAGATTTTTGGGATAGGAATTAAGTGAATTGGTTTCACTTGTTAGAGTGTGGCTCTTTATGGCTTGTATCATTTATGTCTCTACGATAGCTAAAGTGAATCTGGTGTGTGGTTTGTCAACGACTTAAAGTGTGTCTATTATATTTTGGAAAAACACAGCTGAAGGTGCGTTTGTGTTTTTTTTTTTTTGTGGGTTGGAAATACACAGTGGTTCAATTGTTTGTTGATTAACAATTGTCCTCCTTAATTAGATTGTGCGTGAAAGACACGTGAGTGTCTTTTGATTTTTGAGTGGATGATGTATGTCGTGTCCCACATCATTTAATTGAAATCAATTAAGTTGGATGATTTCCATGATGGAAGAACTTTGAGACTCTTGTTTTTTATATTGGATTGTTGGAGTAGCACACGGTTGGGAGTGTCTCTCTCTTTATACTTTGATTTTTAGCTAGAAGTTAATTGAGGACTGCGTGTATGTTCTGTCAATTGTAAACTAAGCAGCCATAGTCTGATTTTGGAGTTGCCGTGAATCAGTCTAGCTGATGAACAATTTTCATATTTATTTCGGAGGAGTTGAACCGATTGGAAAGAGGTCTTCTTTTATGTCTCAAGTGTATTCTGTTTTTTAGTCTTAGTTGATTCATCACTTGAGTTATTTTTATTAATTATTTCTTAATTAAAATTTATTTAGAAAAATCCTCTAACGAGGTTAATACAAATTAGTAATGTTATTGGAGGTAAAAATCTTTCAAGAGAAGTGAGATTAAGAGATAGTGTCAAGGGTTAGTGGTGTCGGCTCAGTAAAGCCTTGAGTAAATTTATTATATTTCGATGAAAGTATTAAGCTGGGTGAGGGCCCAGTAGACGTAAGCAAGGTGTGTCAAACTGTGTTATCAAATTTTTGGTGTTATTTACTATTTCATTTTTTATTGTATTATTTTTGTTTGTGTTAGCGATGGCCACAGTAAAATTGAAAAGTTTGCGAAACTATTTATCCCTACGGTTTTTTAGGTACGAACTCTTGAGATGAGCTAAGTGATGTTACCTAACTTTCAAATGACAATTTATTTATATTCTAAGTGCGATATTACTTAGGTGGTATTTCAATGCTTTAAAAACTAGATCAAAAGTTAAATTGATAAAATAAGAAACTTGAAGTTTAAAATGTTTGATTGGTATCAGAGCATCACAAAACTATACAAAAATTAAATAATTTGAAATATAATTAAAACAATTTTATTAATTGAAGAATTTGAATTTGAATTAAAAAATTAATTGATTTATTTTTGTTTATAAGAATTTATTAATCTACAAAAATTTATCATTTAATAAGAAGAACTATTAAAGTAAATTGAATCGAAAATTAAAAATTAACTTGAAAATTAGACAATTCAAAGTTTTTATAGTTGAATCGATCAAATTGCTAGAAATTTTTAATCATTGGGTGTAGCCATCTCATTGACTATGCACACATTTAATTTTTTATGGTTTCGTAGGGTCAAAATTTTAATTATGGTAATTTAGAGATAAACGTTACTTTCACTCCAATCTTCCCATTTTCTATACACGAACGAACTGTTAATCAGTCCGGTCAACTGTCCCAAACTGTATAAATGGTAAACCCACGACCTCCATTTCTTATCGTCTCTCGAGCTTAAGTAGACGAAAAGCCCTTGTAAGTTGTAACATCTTCCAAGAGCAGGACTCGACCAACAAATTATGCAGATGCAGAAGGATTACTCCAATAACTGCCCAGGAAATCTTGTAATCTTCGCTTTTCTCTTCGTTGGTTTTGTTTATCTCCTTGCCTGGTCTACTTCAACCCCTCAATCTCTCATATTCGAATATCGAAGGTCGGGTTCAAATTGTTCCAACCCATCATATGTAAGTCACTCGTCTTCATGTTCGTGTCATTTTAATTTCTCTACCAGTT
>JAOSBN010076533.1:0-12773 GCA_027563595.1 Erythroxylum suave | reverse complement strand
TAATTACAAGCCTTTTAGGCCCAAAATATTCTTCTTGGACTTGGATCTTCCACTTCGAACTCTTCTCTCACATGATCAGGCCCATTCAGTAAATAAAATGTAATGGCATTTACAAAAATCGAATTTTGTCACTTTAAAAATAAAAAATCCAGCATTTGCTTTCATTAAAACCGAATCTCAATCTATTAAAACAAAAAACCAGCACTTAGTATTTTATCAAAACCAAAACTTGATTCCTTGAAACAACAATCCAGCACTTATTTTTACATTAAAAACCGAAACTAGATTCATTGAAACAAAATTCCAGCATCTTTGTTTTCACAAAACCGAAAATATGCCAATACACAAAAGGATACACTGAGACCTTTACCTCTTCATTTCTTCAATCCATGGCTGCTCCATCTTCATCATTACATCAATCTGAACATTACAAAATCAAAGAAAACAGAAAAATGAAGCCAAGGAGGAAACATGGTGATGATAGACCACCCTCCTTGTTACAACCAAATGAAGAAATCTTATATGGTAAATTTAACTTCTATGGACAACCAAAAGAGCAAGACAAACACCATATATATTTCTATCACATAAAAATATGCAGTATACAAAAAAGGATTGCCAACCCATGCATTAACCATATAGGAACCGAAATCATGCATTAGAACCTTGCTCTGATACCAATTGTTGGATCGGGAAAGAAAGCATGCCATATTTGGAGAATTGGTAGATTTCAAAACATTTTAGAAATCTTATTTGCATTGGAAGCAATGGATCCAAATCATCATGCCAATCTATATATGATATGGTATAAGGATAATAATAAACATAAGTAAGATAGTGATATTACCGACTCCTTCGCTACAGCTTTAATTTCTCGCTGTGCTATGCTCTCCTTCTTCTTGTATCCAAATCCTTTTCTTTTGAATCCTTTTCTTTTTCAATCTATCCTCTCCTTGTTGTTGTATCCTCAACCAATTTGATTTACCTCTTGATCTTCCAGGACAGCTAGGTTAGCAAAATCCTTTGGTGGGAAAGGATAAGAAATGTTTGGAGGAGATTTTTCTTAGAAGAAATGAACTCTTCTCTTGCAAATTTTAGGTCACTCACGCATGAAAGGAGAGAGAGAGAGTCAAGCCATGCAAGAACATCTTCTTACACCCTTAATTTCGATTATGCATGGAATGGAAGATGAGAATAGCATCCAATGCATCACTTCTTACTTTAATCAATCATAAAGTAGCCAATAAATGAGACTCTTCTCATTTGTCTTTAAGATGGCTATATGAAAAGACTATTCACCTAAAAATGACCTACGAATTTCAGTTTTGGAAGATGGAAGAAGGAAGATGGTCTATCCAATGTAAATCTTTCTTCTTTAATCAAATGGATGCTAATAGGTTATATGCTAACTTTAAAAGATAACCATTAAACCATTTAATGGTAAGTTCATAACTTCATTTAATGATGATAAACCATAATAAAAACCATCTTTATTTAGCAATTTAATTTCAAATGTGCAGCTGCACAATCAGTCCATTAAAACCAAAATTTTTACTCCTTTCTTTAAAATTTTTTAATATAATTAATATAATCAATTACATTAAACTAAAGTCTAGCCCATTTCTAAGTGAACATTTGGGCTTTTAATTAACCACTAATTAATGCAAGCCCAATGTTCAATTATGGGCTTCTAAAACCTCCATTTATATTTCTTACTTAGCTTGGTAACCTTCCTTGAAGCCAAGTGGGGAATCTTATTGGACTTTGATAATTCAAGCTCCAATAAGCCTAGAATTAATTTAATCTAACTAGAATTTGATAATTCAAGCTCCAATAAGCCTAGAATTATTAACTAAATGTCATTCCACTAAAGACAATTAGTTGAACTCTTGAACTATTAAATATTATGAGAACACATATTTTATGTCCAATGGCAAACCTTATTTAGAACCTTATTATAGCCATCCGCACAAAAAAG
Source organism: Erythroxylum suave (assembly GCA_027563595.1). Lineage (NCBI taxonomy): Eukaryota > Viridiplantae > Streptophyta > Magnoliopsida > Malpighiales > Erythroxylaceae > Erythroxylum > Erythroxylum suave. Next base: position 10,795 of record JAOSBN010076533.1, on the reverse strand, counting down.
GGTAAAATTACCGTATTGCCCTTATGTTTGTTTTTCCTTCTAGAACTCCCGTTTTACTTTATATGATGATTAACACACAAGACCTCATCTTGGTGTTAAGACTTGATGGGTAGCTAGTCCATTACACTACTGGCACTAGTTTAATCACCAAATCTCCTTAAAACTTCTAAAAGTGATGATATCACTATAAACTCTTTATTTGAGTGAATGTTTCCCGATACATGTTTCAATTAATAATTCCAACGTGTAGAAAATGGATTAATACTCTGTAAAAACTCCATTCCGATCATATCAAGAATTTTTATCACATACGAGTTCACCACTTATCAAGATTGTGGTTCATAATAAGTGAATGCTTAAGTTGTATATTTTAAGATTAAAGTAACGACCCTCTTTATTCTTGAAATCATACTTGATTCCAGATTCATTTAATAATGCCATTATCGATAGTCAACTACTATCATGATATGAAACTCATCATTCCCTTGAAGTAAGCTCCTTTACTTACATGGAGATAAATCGCATCACTACAGTCTAAACCATGATGAAGTAACAAACTTGATTATTCAACTGTGAATCCATTAATTTAGATTCTAATAATATATATGTTTCCTATACATCTCTATGTATATGTATATTACTTATAAAAGAATCTTGGTACCTTATGACTAGATATATAATGCTCTATAAAAAATAAACTTTTTTATTTTATTAATAATAAATATTTCCATTACAAAATTGTAACTGAAGAAGATTAAGATACATGTAAATACATTTGCTTTCCAGGGTAGTATATTTACATGACTTGAACATTAGACTATTGAGACATATGAATGGCATCATATAGAATGAATTTGGTACATTTACTAAATGATTTTATGATTGTATCAAATTTATAATATTAGCATACACATATGAATTATGAGTTAGACAAGTTCCACTCAATTGACATATTCCAGGGTATGAAACTAAAATTAATATGACATGAATGTGCATTTCCAATGTCTTATACTTTGGTTTGCCAATGACAAGAATTGATGGATTATAATTAGTGACATGTAATTATTTGTTACAATTGAGAGGTTGAGGAATTAATATGCACATCTAGTCTAGGAAAAATGTCAAGTTGTAAGACAAGTTGACATGTGAAAAATTAGGATGACTAGACACATAGCAATAGAATTGAGTGACAAATAGCTTAGAGATTGAATGACAAATTGATTAGAGATTGAATGAAAAATTGCTTAGGATCACGGTGACATTCGGTAGGATAAGGCGAGGACAAGTAACTTGAATGCAAACAAGACAAGTGTCATTATAATATATAGACACGTTGCGCTTAATGATGTAAACTAATACAGAAACGTCTCCTTTAGTGAGTCTTTTGTGATTCCTCACTCTCACCATTGAGAACTCACATCTTCCTCACAGCTTTAAACTTTTGCCTCAATTTTGTCCGTTATCACTTGCATTTGATATGATCTTGTATGCATGGAAGGCTAGGTTAGCTTCATATTTGAGGAGGCAATTGAGCTGATCATGTTTGTAGAATACTGATCTCTTGTGATATATGTGATCACAAGTTACGTATGCTAAGTTTTAATATTTGTTAACCTTGGCAAATCTGTAAGTGCATGTAGTACCTAAGGTATCAATCCCACTCGTAGTGTTAATCTAGTCGTAAATTCTAAGGTCATATGAAATTACAATAATTAAAAATATATAAACTTATGTAGAAATAAATCAATCAAACGATTAATTTCAAGAATTAAATTTAGAAATATAAACAAAGTAAGAAATCACAAAACCCAATCCAAAAATCGTCCTAGAAACTACCAAGTGAGAGAAGGGGGTTTTCATTCGAAACTAATGAAAATCTAATCAATTATGTACTTATCAAATTATTGGGTTTGGACAGTCTTAGGGTGGATTACTCTCTCTGGAGTTAGAATCTTTAACCCTAATTGATAATCCCTAATTTAAATTGTGGAATTATGATCTCTTGGTTCTACCTAAATTAGTTATAAAATTGTCTGATAACCTACCGAGAACCTATGCTTATCTCTCGTTACACGATTCTATCGGTTTGATTCAATTCTTTACCTATCAAATTACCAAACTCTCGTTAGCTCAATTTGATTATCTTCACTTGACTCACCATCTCATTCTATTACCGAATTATTAGATATTGAATCATAATTAAATTAATAAAAACACAATCAATCAAACTTTATTAATCTCAATAAGCAAAATCCCGAAGGTGAGTTTAGACATAAATTGACATTCAACAACAACTATTTCAAATAAATATTCCAATTCCATACATCAATAAAATTGAAATGAAAATAGAAAATACTATTGGAGCAGACTTATGGAGGTAGTGATTGTAGGAAATCACTTGTTTTGGTAAGTATGTCGTGTTAAGCTTCATCTTCGTGCCTCTTTTTCTTTGTCTCCTTCCTCAATCTTTGGATAAAACTCTCTTGTGTTTTAGCATGTGGTTGATGTGAAAGGCTGTTCAACGCTCTCTCCAAGATATATGCTTCTGTCCCGTTATGATGTATTTATACCTTGGATGCCCTAAGTTTAAGTCGGGGTTGAAAGAGTCTAAAAAATTTTGTGAAACTCGAGTTTTTATTTCATCTTGATGTAGGCACCTAACCCTCTCTATCACGATCGTGTCCCAATATGCATGATCGTGGCATGGATCAAAGTTCTCTATCACTACCATGCCTAAAGTGCACGATCTTGGCCTAGCAACTACTGGCTCGTCCCTTTCTGGCCACGATCATGAGCTATGTTTTTAGCTCGAAACTCTTCGCAACTTCTTCGTTTACCCTGAAACATTAATAAACACATCAAGGTACCTTAAAAATATAACAATTAAGCTCAAAGATGCATACTAACCCATAAAAAGAGTTAAACACACAAACTAACAAAATTAACAAATAAATACACAGTCAATGCTCAAATTAACACTAAATACCTAACAAATTAAAGTCTAAAAAAATGACACAAATCACAATTATCAACATCCCCACACTTAAATATTTTCTTGCCTTTAAGCAAACAAAATAACAAACATGTATCAAACACAAAACACACAATGAATTAAAGAGGAAATGGATTTAACTTTATGAAATAAATTTAATCTTGAACGCAGTCTGACAAGTTATATCTAATCATTAACATGCAAAATCTATATCTAAGTGCTTTGAACTAAACATACGAATTAATTGAGATCTATGAGTTAATTCCTTTACCCTTTTCGATTATGCACACACATTAATAATTCTTTGGTCCTTCAGACTCTGTAACTGTTCCTAAGTATATTTTCCTGAAAATTCAATCTTATTACAAGTCTAGTAGGTTTTTATTAAGAACACACATTTTTTTCCAAGTAAGCACAGACTTAGTCTTTTGCTCAGAGGCAAACATTGGTGATGAGTGTCAATCTAATTCCTCGACTAAGTCATTTATTAACAACTTGCTTGAAATGTCATTATAGCCTTTTGATGCGAAAGCACACATTTGTGATATGCGTAGATCTAGTTACTCAGCTACATCATGTTTTTAATTGGTTAATATCTTTATTAATAACTCGAAGGTTAGCAGAATAGTGATTTCTTAACAAAACATACACTTTTTTTTTCATTTATTATCTACCATGTTGTTTTAGCTATTAGTTTTCATGAAAAATACTAGTAAAGCTACTGAAATTGAAGGGATTCAAATTATAAATGAATGTTACAATCTAGATGGTGCTAAACTTACACCAAGTCTTAATTGAATTGTTTATTTATCCAAAGGCCCCTGATTCATTAATTTTGTGAGCTAATGATTATTACAATCTAATAGATTATGCTCAAAATTAAATGAATTTTAGTCTATCTAAGCCATTGATACATTTAAATAATTCACACAATGCAACCTAACATTATCATACAATATCCAAAATCACATACACAAGCAAAACATCAAATCCCTGCCTACACTTGAATGACACATTATCCTCAATGTGAGAAGGAAACACACACAAGCACAAAATTATATAGCAGAACAGTGCCTCCTACTTTGAATTCCTTTTGCTTGAGATGAGCATCATACCATTTCTTTACCTTTTCCTTGTAGAGTTTAGCATTTTTGTAAGCATTAAAATGGAAATCTTTAAGTTCGTCCATTTGTAGAAGTCTCTTTTCACCATCTTGTTTCCAATCAAAGTTTAATGCTTTAATCTCCCAGTATGCTCGATGTTCTAATTCGACCGACAAATGACATGCTTTCCCTTAAATGAGTCTATGAGGAGTTGTTCTAATGGGTGTTTTAAATGATGTTCTATAGGCCCATAAAGCATCATCTAGCTTTGTTGCCCAATCCTTTCCGAAGTTGTTCACTGTCTTTTCCAGAATTAGTTTCAGCTCACAATTAGCAACTTCCACTTGGCCATTGGTTTGTAGATGGTAAGGAGTAGCAACTCAGTGGTGCACTGATAGGTGTGTATTAGCACATGTTTTAATAGTAATTGGCATGTGTTTTCTAGCCTAATTGTTGTTTATTGCTCTAGTTTAGGATTCATTTTGTGTGTTTTCATTAATTTTTGTTTCCATTGTTGTTCTTATGTGTTTGAAGTTAATTGAGGGTGAGAATTGACTATTTTGTGTGTAAGAAAGAAGAGGGAGCAACTTAGAGGATGAACAAAAGATTAAAGAAGACAAGACAAGAAGAGTTCATCTGTGACAAATTCTTACTGATGTGGGAATTGTAATCTGAGGCAATCTGCGAGGCTTCGTTAAACTTAGGATTTTTAGACTATTTAAGCATCATTAAGCCTTCGTCTTTAAAGGGAGACGACACCCACCCATAGAAACACCATCCTTGAGTGAAGAAAATATGTTTGGAGAATTAAGGAAGGATTGAATACAAGGATCATCATCAAGATTGGGCAAGATAGCACCTCAACACCAAAATTCTAGATTTTGGAAAAGAAGAGAAGGAGACTTTTTTTTCCATTTTCCATCATTCTAATCTCTTCTATTCTTTCTAAAAATGGTTTATTTGATTGTTGATGATGTTATGGAGACCATGTTAGGCTGATTTCATTGTAGGGATTGCTTTGGAACTATTTTGTTAGAACTCCTATTTTATTAAATTGAATGCAATTGTCTTTATCGATTGTTGCTCTTAATTGTCATCTTGCAACAAATCGAGGGAGTGAGCGAGATAAGATTTGTGTAGGATTGTACAATGAGAGTTGGCAACCTATATTGGCAATCTCACGTTAATTGAATAGTTAGAAGAGAGACTCCACTAGTCAATTGATCACCTAAAGGATAGCTTAATAACTAGCTGAATTGCTAGAGTCGTTGGGTAGGTTGAGAGATCATTCAATCGATTCATGTTAGTTCAATTAGGGACAAATAGATACACCTTGAGATAGGGTGATTAGTACTTTTGGAATCTAGGGTGAGACATAATTCAATCAATAAAATAGTTGGGAGACAAAATAGGGAAAAAGTAATCTTTAGCATTTAGATTCTTGAATTTAGATTTTCTGCAATTATATTATTGTCCATTGTTTACATTAGTCTATTAATTTTAATTTAATTTTTCCAGATTATTCACATTTAACAATTTCATTTCTTAAACAAATTTTTGTCTACAATAAACAGTGTCTAGGCATCAATTCCTATGGGATCGATATCCACTCCTTTTAACTACAAGTCACAACCCGTTCACTTGCGATTCTTGAGCATAAAATAAGTAGATAGGTTTTACCATCAATAAGTTTTCGAGGCTATTGCTGGGGATTGATTGTTTAGCATCGTGTTTGATTTATATTACTTTGATTTAAGAGTTTTTGACACTTTTCCTTGTATATTTGTAGGTACATAAAAATAAGGAAGTGAAGATTGACAAAATTTGTTAACATGTCAAGACATCTTAGAATATGAAATAAGATATCTGAAGAGATAAAAGATGAGAATAAATAGAAAAAGCAATGATGGAAGACAATTATTATAAGGAGCGAGGAACTTTTTTGAATTACAATAAGGTACAATATGGTTGGGGAAGTACTGATTCTTATTAGAACATATACATTGTGGGATGGCAGAACCATCCAGATTTTTATTAGTCCAACAAATGTGTGCATGAAGGCCAGTCGATGAATGTCCAAAAATCTTTAGAAGTTAATGATGATGACATCAGATTGATGGGTTTGTGGATGTTGGACGTTTCAACAAGAAAGGACAATGAAGAACAAGATTAGAAATTCAACAAAAATAAAGGGATACGCAAGGTTTAATCGCTACTAGACCTCACGAATATGTGATTCGAGTAACTAGATGACTGGAACTAAAACTAAGAAGATTGAATCAAACAAAAACGTCACAATTTGAGAAAAATTTATAAGTGAATTATTGATTAGTTTTAAAACAAGAACAAGAGGAAGAAACCTTAAGATGGCCGTCGGCACAATAAAGAAAATAATAGCTAAATTGTCCTAAAAAAACCCTAATGAACCTATTTATACCTAGGCTTAATAATAAGTATTTGAGCTTTAATATTGGTTAGCCCAAAAAAGGTGTCTTAACGTAAATTAATTGAAAGGTATAATTTATGTGCTTAAAGTAAGTGAGCCCATCCTAGTTGAAACCACATATGGTCGGCCTTCAAGTCCAAAGGGTATCCATTCCAAGGATTTGAGTTAGATGGATCAATTTGGGATGGGATCCATAAAGCTCTCCTCTATTAATCTTGGAGTCTTCCACCCTTTCCAAAAGATAGCCCACATATGTATGGAGAGCCTGTTTAAGTCTCTTAGCCCTAGCTTTAGTCGTGGGCCCAACTGACATAGCTAACTCTCCTTCTTTGCCTCTATCAATCAAGCTAACTCCATGGCGATTCGTGCTCCTGCTCACATCAGTCCCTCCCTCCTAAAAAATATTCATCGTCGAATCTGAATCCATATCAAAAGGAGATAAGTTGCTAATATTGAAGGTAGTAGACACGCCATACTTACCTAGTAAGTCGATCTTGTAAGCTTTGTCATTGATTTTCTCCATGACTTGGAAAGAACCATCACCTTGCAGGTCTAGTTTGGATTTCTTGTACGTAGGAAAGAGCTCCTTTGTCTCCTCAGGATTGCTCCTATAGGCTGTTCAGTTTGGTGTTTGAGCTCTGGACATGAAGTCAATTTGATGCTTAATACCATATAAGGGTGGTAGCCCTTTAGGTATTTCCTCAGGGAAGACAACTCCATATTCCTACTAAAGAAAAAAGACTTAAAAAACTTGGAAAATATTTATTAGGGTTAGTTTCTGTCATAAAACACTCCCCATATCTAAACACCATAAGTGCTCTTTTCTCTCCATATGCTCTCTTTAAATTTTTTCCCTTAGCAAACAAGTTCACCTTATGATTTTTTCTCTCACTGCACTTTTCTCTCCTGCGCATCCCATTTTCTTTTTCACTCGTGCAGTCACTCCCCATTGAGTCAATCTAATTTTTTTTGTTGGGCCTCTTTTCCCTCTTCTTTGTTTTGAACCTCACTACTAGAACCCTCCTCACTTTCCATTGCTTTGACTTGGTCCAAATAGATCTCAAGAGGTGACAATGGAGCCAAGATGAAATTTCTACCCTTGAATTTAAAGGAATACCTATTGGGGTACCCATGATACTCTACACACCTATCAAATTGCCATGGTCTCCCTAACAGCAAATGACCTGCTTGTATAGGTACCATATCACAAAGTACCTTGTCCTCATATTTACCCACTGAAAATGACACTAACACCTGCTTTGTCACTTTCACCTCTCCACTATCATTAAAAAATTGTAACTTGTATGGTTTAGGATGCTTCCTACATGTTAACCCCAATTTAGTCACCACCGTCATACTAGCTACATTTGCATAACTACCCCCATCTATGATCAGATTATAAATTTTTCCTCCCACTAAACACCCCGAATGAGATAAGTTTTTTCTTTGATCTAAAGCCTCCTCTTTTACTCAAGCACTCAAAGCCCTTCTCATAACAAGTGCTTCTCCTATGGTAGCCTTTTTTATGCAATCTTCATCACTATTATTTTCATCACATGGCAAGGGATCACCTTCACTATCATCTTCAGACTCAACTACCCCATTCTCCCTCATATATTTGACTTTCTTATTAGGGCATTGGGATGCAATATGACCCAAACCCAAGCATTTAAAGCATTTAACATTAGAATGTTTACTAGAAGATGCTTGGGTGTTAGATGTACCTTTTGTTTCAGCCCATACATTCGGCGTCTTTAGAGTCTCCTTGAAGTCGACACCCTTGTCCTTTGGTCTCTCCTCCCTTTTGGCCCATTTTGAGTTCCAATTATGGTTAGAACTCATTCCACCCCTTGCTGTCATTTTAGCTTTTAGTTGTCTCTCCACTTTCATGGCCATGTTCACTATGTCTTCAATCTCCACATAGTGTTGCAACTCTAACACATTGGCTATCTCTCGGTTTGACCCTCTTAAGAAATGTGCTATAGTAGCCTCTAGGTCCTCCTCAATATTACTTGAATCATGGTTATCTCCCTCTCCTTATGGTAGTCCTCCACTGACTTAGACCCTTGTGTGAGTCCTTGTAGCTTTTGATGCATCTCCCGGTAATAGTATGAAGGAACAAACCGCTTCCTTATGCACACCTTTATTATTGCCAAAGTACTGATGGGGTGCTCTCCATTCCTCCTTTGAGATGTCACCAATTGATCTCACCATATTAATGCATAGTCAGTGAACTCAACAGCAACAACTTTACCTTTTTCTCCTCATAGAAGTTGTGGCACTCAAAATTCAGGTCCACTTTTCGCTCCCACTCCAAGTAAGCCTCAGCATCATTCCTACCCTTGGAGGATGGAATTTTCATCTTGATGGATTTGAGGTCTCCATCTCGCCTGTTGAGTGGTTCTCCTCTCCTAGCCCTCCTAAACCTGCACTCCCCATACTCCTCCTCCTCCTCATCATCAAATTCATCCTCCTTAACCTCATGCCGTGGTGGTGACGGTTGACAAAAAGGAGGTTCTTGCTATTGAAATGCAGCATGCTGAGCTTAAGGTTCCTCATGTCCTCCAAGTCTGAGCTCTGCAACCTGCTAACCTTACTTCTCTATTGTCGCCCTCATTTTGGTATAGGTCAGGTTGAGCCTCTCGAACTGTTGCTGAATGGCTCTCCAAGTGAGGGCATTTACCTCTCCAATTAGACTCTCATTATGTTCTCCTCCTTGTTGAGACATTGTATAGACTAACTTTTTCTTGCAAAACAAATGTTAGCAATAAACAGCCTCACAACACTCCCTCAAGTGTTTCACTCAAGTCAAAGTCACTCCCCTCATGTTTCACACATCATGACTTTTGCCTTAGTTGCACTCACATACTTTTGCCTCTTACCACTCAATTTCCTCTAAATTTCAAGTCACAAGTCGGAACCAAGTTTCTTACGATCAACATTTAGAAAAAAAGTAGCATGTACGCTCAAAAAAAATTCAATAGGAATCCAAAAAATTAACAAGGAAAGATTTCAACTCAAAACTAAAGGAAACAAAATTTTTGGTTATTTTTCTAGATTTTTTTGATTTTTTCGTTTTTTCACATTTTTGGATTTTTCTAAAAATTTTTCAGATTTCTTTTTTTTCATTTTTTGGACTTTTTGGGTTTTTTCACATTTTTGGATTTTTCTAAAAATTTTTCAGATTTCTTTTTTTTCATTTTTTGGACTTTTTGGGCTTTTACAAAAAATTTTGGACTTTTTTCTCGATTTTTATGAACTTCTTTTGTTTTTTTGATCTAAGTCAAATACCAATAGGTGACGAACAAAACCTAATTTTCGTTTGAAGTGAATAAGAATTTACCTCACACCAATGCTCTGATACAAATTGATGCCCGTACAGAGGTGAGTTGAAGAAAGGTTGTCCAAAAATCCTTAGATGTTAATGATGGTGGCATCAGATTAATGGGTTTGTGGATGTTGGAGGTTTCAACAAGAAAGGACAATGAAGAACAATAATAGAAACTCAACAAAAATAAAGGGATACAAAAGTTTCAATCCCTACTAGACGTCACGAATACATGATTCGAGCAACCTAGATGATTGGAACTAAAACCAAGAAGATTGAATCAAACAAACACACCATTATTTGAGAAAAATTGATAAGTGAATTGTTGACTCGTGTTGAAACAAGAACAAGAGGAAGGAACCTCACGATGACCGTCAGCATAATCAAGAAAATGATAGCTAAATTGTCTTACAAAAAACCCTAATGAACCTATTCATACCTAGGCTTAAAAATAAGTATTGGGGCTTTAATACGAGTTAGCCTAGAAAATGTTAAGTCAAGATGACTTTACTTAAATATGATTTTGATGTATAACAAAAAGAGATCAAATAAAAAGCAAACGCAGACGCAGATGCAGACGCAGGCCCAAAGCAAACGCAGACGCAGACGCAGACGCAAACACAGATGCAGACGCAGACGCAGACGCAAAGCAAACGCAGACGCAGACGCAGACGCAAACGCAAACGCAAACACAGACGCAGACGCAGACGCAAAGCAAAAACAGACGTAGACGCAGACGCAAACGCAAACGCAAAGCGAACGCAGACACAGACGCAGACGCAGACGCAAATGCAGACGCAGACGCAAAGCGAACGCAGATGCAGACGCAGACGTAAAGCAGACGCAGACACAATAATGAATCAGACGATAAAAAGAAGCAGACGCAAGAGTCAGTTTGAGTTAGTTACAGAACTCAACTGATTAAC
>JAOSBN010076525.1:0-12774 GCA_027563595.1 Erythroxylum suave | reverse complement strand
TTATTAATAATAAATATTTTCATTACAAAACTGTAATTGAAGAAGATAAAGTTACATGTAAATACACTTGCTTTCCAAACTACAAAAAATAAAAATGTGTATTGACATTTACATAAAATCGAATTTTTTCACTTTGAAAACAACAAAAAAAAACATTTGTTTTCATCAAAACTGAAACCTTGGCAATATGAAAACAAAAAATCCAGCACTTGATTTTAGTAAAACTGACACTCAAAAAACATTTCAGTAGTTGTATTTCATCAAACTGAAACTTTGTTAAAACAAAAATTCCAACACCTTGGTTTTTATGAAGCCAAAACTTTGTTAAAACAAAATTCTAGCACTTTGGTTTTCATAAAACAGAAACTTTGCCAATACACCAAAGGATACACCAAAACCATTACCTATACTTCTCTTCAATCCATGGTTGCTCCATCTTCAATATTACAGAATTTTGTAAAGAAAATAGAAAACTGAAACCAAGGAGGAAACACGATGATGATAGGCCACCCTCCTTGTTACAAACCAAACAAAGAAAAACTTATAAGGTAAAACTATACTTTATGGACAACCAAAAGAGAAAAACATACACATATATATTTCTATCACATAATACAATAGACAACATTTAATTGTGAACCCATGCATCACATATAGGAACTGAAATCATGCATAAGAAAATGGATTTGATACCAATTGTTGGATCGAAAATGAAAGCACACAAGATTTGGTTAAATAAAAGATTTCAAAACTTTTCCAAAACAAAAAGGCAGCAAAAATAACATAACAATCTACATGTTTAAGTTATACATGATACAATATAACGATAATAATTTACATAAGAACAAGGTGTTAGAAATATATCGATTCCTTGCTACAGCTTTGGCTCTTCACTTTTGTATCCTCTCCACTATCAATGTATCCTCTCCTTATTGTTATATCTTGACCAATCCGATCTATCACTTGTTCTTCTTGGATAACTTGGTTAACAAGATCCTTTGGGGGGAAAGGAATATTTTTTAGATGATTTTTCTTAGAAGAAAGAAGCCAATAATGAGACTCTTCTCATTCAAGTTTCGGCTATGAATGCATAAGAGGAGAGAGTGAGTCAAAAAACAAAATGCAAGAACACTTCTTCCTCTCCTTGTCAATTTCAGTATCATGAAAGAAAGATGTGATGTGCATCTAATGCATCACTTCATTCTCTAATCAATCATAAAGAAGCCAACAAATGAGACTTTTCTCATTTGTTTAAGAAGTTTATATGAAAAGACTAATAACCTAAATGAGACTTTCTCATTTTTGGTTATAGATGATAGAAGGAAGAAAAAATACATCAAATGTACCTCTTCCTTTCTTTAATGAAATGAATGCTAAAAGGTTACATTACATGCCATCATTAAAAGACAACCATTAAACCATTTAATGATAACATCATTACTACATTTAATGATGATAAAGCATGATAAAAACCATCTCTAATTTAGCAATTCAATGCTAAATATGCAGCTGCATATTTAGCTATAAAAAACATAATTATGCCCTCCTTCTTTCTTTAATAACTTTTTTTTAATTTAATTAATCTAATTAATCAAATCAAACCAAAGTCAAACCCAATATTAAATGTTCATCTGGGCTTTTAATTAAAGTAAGCCCAATATTCGATCATGGGTTTAAAACCTCTATTTATATCTCTTGCTTTGCTTGATAACCTTCCTAATAGCCAAATGGGGAATCTAATTAGACCTATATGATTCAAGATGCAATAAACCTGGAATTAATTTAATTTCATTATAATTAATTCTAGCTTAATAATCAAATGTCATTTTACTAAGGACAATTGTTGAACTCTTGAATTACTAAGTATTATGAGAATATATGTTTCAAATAAAATGTCCAATTGTAAACTTTATTATGAACCATATTATAGTTATCCACTCAATAAAGGGTAAAATTGTCGTTTTGCCCTTATGTTGATTTTTGCTTATAGATCTCCCGATTTACTCTATATGGTGATTAACACACAAGATATCATCTTGGTGCTAAGACCTGATAGGTAGTTAGTCCACTAAACTACTAGTTCCAGTCCATTAACCAAACTTCATAAAAACATTTGAAGGTGATGATATCACTATAAACTCTTTATTTGAGTGAATGTTCCTTGATACATGTTTCAATTAATAATTACAAAATGTAGACACTGGATTGATACTTTGTACAAATCCATTCCGATCATATCAAAAATTATAATGAAACACATATGAGTTAACCACTCATCAATATTGTGGTTCGTAATAACATAATGCTAAGGTCTATGATTTAAGATTAAATTAATGAGCCACTTTATTCTTTAAAATGTATTTGATTTAAGATTGATTTAATATTGCCATTATCAATAGTCAACTACTATCATGATATGAAATTCATCATTCCCTTGAAGTAAAAAACTCTTTTACTTTCATGGAGATAAATCGCAACACTACAGTCTAAACTATAATTAAGTGACCAACTTGATTATTCAACTATGAATTAACTAATTTAGATTCTAATAATATACATGTTTCCCATACATCTCTATGTATATGTATATGCATATGTATATTACTTACAAAAGAATCTTGGTACCTTATGACTAGATATATATAATGCTCATACAAATAAAACCAAACTCTTTTGTTTTATTAATAATAAATATTTTTCATTACAAAAATAACTGGAAGAAAATTAAGTTATATGTAAATACATTTTCTTTCCAGGGCACTATATTTACTTAACTCCAACAAGTACCTCTCTAACAAAGGCAGTAATGACATTCTAACCAAGCTGCTTAATAAAAACATGACTGAGTTGAGTAATCGGAGGGCATTCCTTACAAATGTTTGCCTTTGCATCAAAAGCCTAGGTTCATGTTAACAAAATTAACAAATATAGTGCATTGTTTAATAAATCCTATCAATATTTATGCATAGCTTGAAATTTCATGAAAGCTTACTTAAGGACAGTTACAATTTTGATTGATTGAATAATTATAAATTTGTGTGTGCTAATCATGGGGTAAATGAATTTGACATTAATGTCTTGATTAGCATGTATGTTTAGTTTGAAGTGCCTAGACACAATATCTATAGGTTAATAAGTTAGAACAACTTGAAGGATTATATTTATAGTTAAATTTATTTCATAAAGTTTAATGACATTGTACCATTATTGCATACATGTGTGTTGTTCTTTGGTATGCTTGCATTTCGTTTTTTTGTTTTTTCTTGAGGAAAAGAAAAAGTTCTAGTATGGGGATATGATAGTTGTAGGTTGCATGATGTTTTAATAGGCATTTTAGTATGTTTTTAGTTGTTAATTAATTGATTCATGCATATTTAGGTTTGGAATTATGTTAATTGGTTAGATATTTATGTTTTGAGTGTTATGTGGTTTGAAGCATATTATTGAGCTTTAATTTTGTGTATTTTAGGTGACTTGATGTGTTTGTTAGTGTTTGAGAGTATATGTTAAAGAATAGAGGAGATTCAGATGAATCCCGAAAGAAGATCGAGGCACAATTGTGACAGAAACTTTATGGGGTTGCCACATTCATGGAATGCTCTGCCATGATCATGACAGAGAGCAATTTAACAAGTAAACATGGACCGACTTCTATAACTCAACTCTTTGAGGACATTTTAGATTTTTGGGGCTTGAGTAAAACCTAAGTTTTACCCTAGATAGAAAATACTATAAATAAAAGAGGGAGGACTTAATTTTCAGGTGACTCTATTGCTACATTGGGAAAGATCCAACAAAGGAGAGGAAGAAGAGAGAAGGATGAGAAAGGAAGAGGGAAAAAGAAGGGCTACCGTTACTATTATCTTCTCAATCCATGCTGACCGTTCCAAGTGACATTTTCATTTTATCTTTGTTATTCTTTCTTTTGAATGTATGAGATGGATTTAATAGTGTTAGATTTGGGTTTGATGATGATGTTCTAAACTCTTTAGGAATTTGTTTTTGAATCAATGGTAATGTGATTTCTGTTATCATAATGTATTGAATATTGTAATTATTTGTTGTATTTGCATGCTTTGGTGACAAATTGAGAGAGTGAATTGATAGCAAAACAATTATATTAGGTAATGGGAGTTAAACAATTTAATAGATCATGCAGACAATCAAATTAGTAATTTATACGAAGAGAGATCTCGTATGAGGACCCGATAGTTTGTTAGAAGGCTTAAGATATAATTAGATGTGTGGGCTTTTTGTTAATTGAGAGATTGAAAATTCCATAATTTAATTAGGTGTTGTAATTTAAGGTTTAATGATTATAACTCAAGAGAAAGTATTCCTCCCTTTGGAAGTCTAGTACTGATACCATATTAACTTAAAAGTAATCATATTAGCATTTGATGATAAAATAAATTACCCTTCTCATAATCAGTTAATCTTCCTTATGCGATTTTTGATTGTTCATTGGTGGTGCTTAATTTTGATTTCTTTGTGTTATTTTATAGTTTCAATTTCAATCAGTCCATATTCGCTTCTTTACTTTTCTGTTTATTTTACTTTCGTTTTCGTTATCCTTTAGGCCTTAGATAACTTAAAATTCAATTAGTTCACCAAATCCTTAAGGAATTGACACCTCATATACTACACTCATGAGCTATGCACTTGTGGTATATTGAGGAATAAGAAATTGTAAAACTTGCCCATTATATCAATTCTTAAACTCCACTTCACTCTGAAAGGTCTCTGCACTAACTTCCCTTGAATACACTTTAGGTTGAAATGTTGTGTCTCTTTTCTTTATGATGTTAAGCGGTTGATAGCTTCTGCCAACCACGTGGCTTACGAAGTTCAACATTTGAGATGTTGTATTTTGTTATAATTATATCATATCCTGCTACGCTTGCAAAGTGTTAGCCACATAAACTTTAACCGATTGTTTTGGAGATATACCTTAGCTGTAATGAGAAGCTTCTAGTCTATACAGGAATTATTGTGCATCCTATAAACCATCAAGGAAGTAATCTTGCTAGTTATCCCATTAATGACTAAAGTTTGTATGACCACCCTAAACATTGTTATAAGATTAAGAGTATGATTTATGGAAAAATTTATTGTCTATGTATTTTATAAACATAAAACACTAAAAAAGTGAAAAGATTAAGAAATAACTAAAAAACTAATTATAAAAAAGTACACGACACCAATTAAAATCAAGAACTAAATCTAAGGCACCATATTTAGTGACAATGATGCCAAAATTTATGTAGAGCATTGTAACACTACTTAAAATAACTAAACCTACAAATATAGCAGTGATAAGTCTAAGTCGAACCCATAGAGAGTGTTCGGTTAACTTTTTTTATGAAAATAAACAATGTTTAGGTTATGGGGAGTTTTGGTTTTTAAATAAAATGAAATTAATAATAAAAGCAAATTAAATTAAGCAACATGAAAATAAGAAAAGTGATGAATAAGCTAAGGATCTAGTCATTGGTTCAATCTTAGCCTACATATAATTAAGTATAATTCATTGAATTGTTATTCTTAAACCTCTTCTAGCAAATATTAATCATAGGTTAATAATAAGCTCTGTTAACCCTAGTTTTTCCCTATTTGTGTTTAACTAAGATAAGCTCGTTAATTAAATCTAGTTATCGAACAATCTAGAAACACAACGATTATGTATTATATTCAGTTTTAACAATGGGTCCATATATAAAAACAATTAAATAAAGCATACAATCATTTTTACATAACACACAAATAATAAAAATAGGATAACAAAAGATCATTCCCAAAGAGAGAAAGAATAATAAACAATGAAATAATGTTTAAGAATCACCTTCGAATCGAAACCGAGAAGCCTATCCATTAATGAGTCTACATGAAGTGCGAGTCATGTTACAAAACCCTTAAAACATTTCATTCCCAATCTACCTTATTTTGATAGAAACAAATTATATTTATGGTGAAATTTAGGTTTTCGGCTAGGTCACAAAAGTAACAAGTGTAATTTGGTGTTTCATAGCTATGACTAGCCTGATTGAGGTGTCATGACCATAAAACCTTCTTCCATAGCTATGAGAGATAAGTCACAACCATGTAAGGATTATCATGGCCGTGAGAGATGATCACAACCATGAAAAAATGCCGCATGGTCGTAAGCCATTTTTACTACATATACTCTTCATGTTTTTTTTGCATTTTCTTATCTTCTTCTTCTTTTAATACTTCTTCTTCTTGCTCCATGAAGACAAGTGAGTGTGAATCTCAATAAGGCGACTCAAATGTTGTTCTTTTGAGTCACTTTAGCTCTTTTGCTTTTGAATCATACCTAAAACCAAATATGAATTAACGTGAATATCTTAAGCATTTCACAATATGACACTAACTAAGCAAATATAATTATACCGACTGAATCGAAAGTGGTTAAGAGGCGAAATGACGATAGAATGAATCTTATGTTCTTATAATTGATCAATCTTTTTTATTTCCATTTGAATAAATTTTCTACAACTTTAGAAAAAATTAAGGTTTAATTAGTTTTAGCTAATTTCTCATGGATCAACACCTAAATTACTACAAGTTATGACCTGTATATTTGTAGAATATTGCGGGTTTTACATTAGATCAAACTTGTTCAACAACTCCACCACACCAAATGGTTTCTTAATTGATTAATCTAACAACTGAATCATTATAGATGTTGGCTTCACATCACTTAGCCCCAATTTCAAAAAAAGGAATAAGGTTAATAATTGCACCTAAGTCATAAATGCATTTAACGAATTCTAAATCACTAACAACACAAGGTATCGTAAGACTCCCTAGGTCTTTTAATTTTGGAGGCATATGACTAGCGATGATGAAACTATAACTTTTCTTCAATTTAACCGTTTGGTCCTTCTCCCAAGTTTGCTTATTTAATAGTATATCTTTAAGGAAATTCGCAAACTTGGGCTTGTGTTTGAAAGCCTCCACAAAAGACAAATTAATTCACAATGCCTTCAATTTTTTCATAAACTTTGTAAACTGTGCATCCAAATTGTTCTTCTGAAGTCTTTGAGGGAATGGAATATTTTGTGGATATGGAGGAGGAGGAACATAAGGAGTACCCTCATTCTTCCCTTCATCCTTTTTCTTCTTCTCTCAGTTTGCTAGTAGGTGGGGTTCAACTTCTTTTTTTGCTAGTTCTTTTAGCTCTTTCCCACTCCTAACTATGATATCTTTAAGTTATTCCCTTGGATTTTCTTCCATATTTCTTCAGAGACTCCCCACACTTCGTATAGGCAATGTATTGGTGAACTAGCCCACTTTAACCTCCTAATTGTGAATAGAAGATCCCATATTCTTATACAATTGATCAAACTGCACTTCCATTCTCTTTTGGGCCTTATCTTGGCTCGTGAACTTGGAATTTAGTACTTGCATTAACTATTCCATCCTCAATTTCTATAAGCCAAACTTACCTTACTAAAATCTCAGTGGGCCTTGAGCTCTTACCTACATCCTTACATTATAAGTTCAAGAGAAATTAAAGTGGTTCTTCAACCTAGGACTTTATTTGTTTGAATAAATATTGTTACCTCCTCAACCAAGTTGCGGTTCCTTATAGTTGAGTTGCTCCACTTTGTCATTATCCACTGACAAACAATCAACTGTGATATGACTCTCTTATCTGTATACCTTACATCTGTGATGAATTATTTTGAGTGAAGAGGAAGGGATGGCTTTCAGGCTGTTAAGTTACTTGGTTAGGTTAGCAACTTCAAATTGCAATGCTATCATTAAATCTATAGTAATCATTCCCCTTTGATCCTAGAAGATTGATTGCTATCTACTTCATTCTGAAGTCTGAAAATAGCTATTAGTAACCATTCCCCCTAAGAAAGCATCTGGCTCCTCAACTATTTTTAAAATTAATGATCCTCTAATAGTTGCATCAATAGTGCCACGTGTGGGTGGATTAACTCTGTTATTGTTATGGTTATGCAAATATAGTGGCCTAGAAAGCAAGTGTATTTATACATAACTTAATTTTCTTCCAATTACAATATTGTAATGAAAATATTTATTATTAATAAAAAAAGAGTTTGGTTTTATTTGTATGAGCATTATATAACTAGTCACAAGGTACCAAAGGTTCTTTTGTTAGTAATATACATGTACATGAAGATGTATAGAAACATGTATATTATTATAATCTAAATTAGTTAATTCACATTCAAATAGTCAAGTTAATCACTTCATTATGATTTAGATTGTAGTGTTGTGATTTACCTCCGTGTAAGTAAAGGAGTTTACTTTAAAGGGATGATGAGTTTTGAATCATTACCCTAGTTAACTATCGATAACGGCACTATTAAATGAATCTAAAATCGCGTATGTTTTTAAAGAATATAGTAGGTTGTTACTTTGATCTTAAAATATACACCTTAGCATTCATCTATTATGGACCACAATCTTTATGAGTGGTGAACTCATACGTGTTTCGTTATAATTCTTGATATGATCGGAATGGATTTTTATAGGTTATCAATCCAGTGTCCGCATGAAGACAAGTGAGTGTGAATCTCAATAAGGTGACTCAAATGTTGTGCTTTTGAGTCACTTTAGCTCTTTTGCTACTGAATTATACCTAAAACCAAATATGAACTAACATGAATATCTTAAGCATTTCACAATATGATACCGACTAAGCACATATCATGACATCGATTGAATCAAAAGTGGTTAAGAGGCAAAATGACGATAGAATGAATCTTATGCTCTTATAATTAATCAATCTTTTTTATTTCCATTTAAATAATGTTTTTACAACCTCAAAAAAAATTAGGGTTTAATTAGTTTTAGCTAATTTCTTATGGATCAACACCTAAACTACTACAAGTTATAACCTGTATATTTGTAGAATATTGAGGGTTTTACATTAGATCAAACATGCTCAACACCTCCACTACACCAAATGGTTTCTTAATTTACTAATCTAACAACTGAATCATTAAAGAAGTTGGTTTCACATCACTTAGCCCCAATTTCTTGGAAACAAAAAAAGGAATAAGGTTAATAATTGCACCTAAGTCATAAATGTTTTTAACGAATTCTAAATCACCAACAATACAAGGTATTATAAGACTCCCTAGGTCTTTTAATTTTGGAGTCATATGACTAGTGATGAAGGGACTATAACTTTTCTTCAATTTAACCGTTTGATCCTTCTCCCTATAACTCTTCATCCTTTTTCTTCTTCTCTTAGTTTACTACTAGGTGGGGTTCAACTTCTTTTTTAGCTAGTTCTTTTAGCTCTTTCCCACCCCTAACTGTGATATCCTTAAGTTGCTCCTTTGGATTTGCTTCCATATTTCTTAAGAGACTCCCTTGGATTCCATGTATGAAAACCAAGTATGGACTTTGGTTGACCGATTTGAAGGGTTAAAACCCATAGAATGCAAATGGATTTTCTATAAGAAAATCAACATGGAAGATAATGTGATTACCTATAAAGCAAGGCTAGTTGCTAAAGGTTATCATCAAAGACAAAGAGTTGACTATAACGAGACCTTTAGCCGTTTAACAATGCTTAAATCCATTAGAATACTCTTAGCCATTGCTGCTTATTATGATTATGAAATACGACAAATGGATGTGAAGAC
Source organism: Erythroxylum suave (assembly GCA_027563595.1). Classification (NCBI taxonomy): domain Eukaryota; kingdom Viridiplantae; phylum Streptophyta; class Magnoliopsida; order Malpighiales; family Erythroxylaceae; genus Erythroxylum; species Erythroxylum suave. The sequence continues at coordinate 3,121 of JAOSBN010076525.1, read as the reverse complement.
AACTTTCCTAAATGGAAACCTTGTTGAGAATGTGTATATGTTACAGCCTGAAGGCTTCGCATCCAGAGATGACATAAAGGAACGTAAGCTTTAGAAATCCATTTAAGGATTGAAGCAAGCATCTAGGAGTTGGAGCATCCAATTTGATGAGACAATCAAAGAGTTTTGTTTCTCACAAAATCCTGATGAACCTTGTGTGTACAAGAAGGATAGTGGGAGTACGATCATATTCCTTATATTATATATGGATTACATATTACTAATGGGAAATGATGTCTCAAGTTTGCAATCGGTCAAAGTTTTTTGTCCTGAAAATTTTCCATAAAGGACCTTGGATAAGCAACTTATATATTAGGAGTAAAGATCTATAGAGACAAATAAAGGAAGTTGTTGGGTCTTTCATAGTCAACATAAGTAGACAAAGTGCTAAATAGGTTTAGCATAGAGCAGTCCAAGAGTGGGTTTCTTCTCATGATTCAAGGGATAAAACTCTCGAAATCTATATGTCCCATGATGCAAGAAGAGAGGACTTGCTTAAGTATGATCCCATATGCTCTAGCAGTAGGATTAATCATGTATGCTATCTTATGTACAAGACCCAATATATCATACGCTCTAAGTGTTGGAGTAGATACCAATCGAATCTTAATGACAGTTGCTAGGTGGCTGTCGAAAATATCCTAAAGTACTTGAGAAGGACTAAGGATGTATTCTTGATATATGGAAATGGAGATCTAGTAGAGGGTGGACATATAGATGCCAGTTTTCAATCTGACTAGGATGACTCCAAATCCCAGTTAGGTTATGTTTTCTCACTGAATGGTGGAGCAGTTAGTTAGAAGAGCTCCAAACAGGAGACGACTGCAGATTCGACGACTGAGTCAAAGTATATTACAGTTGCAAAAGCGGTAAAAGAAGTTGTTTGGATCAAGAAGTTTGTCATGGAACTTGGAGTGGTTCCTAGCATAGTAGAACCAATATTATTATACTATGACAACAATGGGGCTATTGCTCAAGCCAAAGAACTGAGGTCTCATCAGAGGTCCAAGCACGTAGTCAGGAGATATTACCTACTCAGGGAGATAATTGATGGAGGTGATGTGAAGATAAATTGAGAGCGCACAAATCAGAATGTCACTGATCCTTTGACTAAGCCACTTCCTGAAGTGAAATTTGATTCTTCTGTACTCACCTATGGTATTAGATACAAAGGTGATAGGCTTTAGTAAGTGAGAGATTGTTAAAGTAATGCTCTAAAGACAATCGCCTTTACTATAAGGCATTGTTCATTAATTTGATATTTTATTTATGAATTGATATTAATTTTAAATCGAATTAATAAATTCTGTGATTCAAAATATAGCATAAAGGAAATCATGATGAGATCATGATAATGAGATTCCTATCATGTGCAATTATGTTAGTATCTAAATAATCCCTAGTCATATAATTAATCAAATAGGAATTTATTAATCCAGAAAGACTAGCACACGTTATACACCTTGATTTGATTAAGTTGTGGATCTCACAAACTGTAAACATAAGATGTTTAGAGTTCGTATGTGGATGCTTACTAAGGGTAGTAACTACAACAGATGACTCGCTATGGGATTATCATATAGATGATCTATTGAATGTCACTGATTAATCTCATCATAGCAATAGTATAAAAATATCCTTAGACTTGAGGTACTCAAGAGTCTTTGGCCAGAGTAGATATATGTCATAAAGAGAGTCTTTAATGGCACATAGAGTAATGAGATCCTAGGACAAGAACTAACATCACTTAGACTAGATGTGACATAGTCAGTCTAGTGGGAGTTGACACATAGCCCATACTTTGAAATAAGTGGGGTATAGTATGGAGAAAGGACGAATTACAGGATAATTGTCTATGGAAATGTTCATAAGTTGGATAATTTACTATTGAAGAGTTCATGTGTTAATCCACTTATATTTCGACAAAATGGCATCATGAAACCCTTCACGATTTGATTGAATTAAAAGTTAATTCAAGTCTCTTAAATAACAGGGAACCTAAGGGGCATATGCATAAAAGATTAGATGAAAAATATGGTGTGTATGGATAATTTTAAGTAAGCCAAGATCGTGACTCATTGGCCACGATCGTTATCGAAGGCGAGCCCAATTTTTTAGAAAGGCCACGATCGTGATAAAAGACAGGAATGATCATATAAATGAGTTTTTCGCTCATGTACACCAGGTCCTATAACTTCTTACACACTCAAGTGAGAGCTTAAGGGTTCTAGAAGAGTTTTAGAGTGAGAAAGAGGTGTCAAGAGCATTGTTCTTGCAATTTATGCAATTGTTGCATGAATCAGAGTGCATGCAATAAGATTCTTGATCTATATTCTATCAACTTGAGCGTCTACTAGAGCTCATCTAGTTTGGTGCTCAAATCACCCTTATACATTGTTTCTTGATCTTCTTTATGTGTTCTTGGGAGTTCAAGGAAGGGTTTGGTGTTTGCAACAACCCAAACAAAGAGAAGAAACAAGAAAGGAGGAGAAACAAAAGGCAAAAAGTTTTGTTATTTCATGTTCTTTACATATTCTGACATGCATGTACTATTCTATGATTTTTGGGTTATCATAGTGTCGAGATGTTGATCTGACACTTCCTTGCATAGGCATGCATGTGATGCATGCAACCACGGCTAACCCTACAAAATCTAATATAAACTAAAGTGAGTGTCTTAAGCATTAATCGCCAAGTGTCATGGATTAAATGTATTAAAAATTAAGCACATATCAATTTCTACAACACTTAGCTTTTGTCCGTCCTTGGGCAAAACATCAAAATCAAAGTTCCAAACCAATACATTTACTCATTGCCTATGTTTCCCAATAATATATAACATTAAGGAAAGATGAATAACTTTCAAAATCAAAGTAAGAACTCAACATTTAATGCTTGTAGTAATAATTAATCAACATTCACCAGCTTTAGAAACTGAGCAACCTAGACGTAGACTTAACAAAATATGTGTTACCCCCAGAATTTTTTTTTAATGATAAATCAAACATGATTAGATTAATGGGGTAAATTAATATGGTATTTAATAAAGTTAGCATGAATTAGCTTATGACATTAAATGAGT
>JAOSBN010076514.1:0-12775 GCA_027563595.1 Erythroxylum suave | reverse complement strand
GAGATATTTCTTCCCGTCGGTATAAATACCGACCGTATCAGTACCGTCGGTGTGTTGCCGTAGGTAATAAAATGCGCAAAAGTTTCGCGCATTTTTTACCGACGGTTTATTGGGGGCGTCGCTATATTCCGTGGGAAAAGTTAGTAACAAAATTCTATGCCGACGGAAGCTTTTTTTCGTCAGAAACGTTCCCATTTTAGCGACGGAATGACTATTTCCGTCGCTATTTTTCGACAGAAATGTTTCCGTCGAAAATTTTCCGCCGCTATTCGTTCATTTTCTTGTAGTGTATTATAAAATCAATTAAAGGTCGAATAAATTTTAAATTTTGAATTAAGATTAAAGGAGACTGTCATTGATTTAAAATTTAATTAAAAAGAAAAATTGTTGAATGAAAATTAATTAATTTATTTCGGTTTATAAAATTAATTAACAAAATCGACCAATTAATCAATTTTTAATAGCATGACTCTTAAAATAAATAGAATTGAAAAGTTAAAAAATGAATTAAAAAATAGACCAATTTGAGGTTTTCACAATTGGATAGGCCAAACTTGTTCGATTTTTAAACCGTAGTTGATAATCATTAAAAGATAATAACTATTGAGGATAATAATTGGCCAAGTAGAGTCAATCTCGAATTAACGATGGTTCAACCTAGTTTAACTTATTGTTGTAGTCTGGCCTCAGCTTAATCAAATCAAACTCAGAATTGTGATTAATAATGTTGTTTTACTGAGTTCACTAGAATCGCTCAAACTTAACCTCTAAACTTTCGCCTAAATCCAACTTAAGAGTCGATGAACTTGAATTTTAAGTTGGACCTAATTTGTCATCCTATTCATATTCAACATTCATGAATTCAGGTTCATTTGATTGGGTTTTGAGATAACTCAAACATCCTCACCAAAACAACATCCTTGACTGTAATTGATCAAAACGATATCATTTTATTCTTAAGTTTATGCCTGGAGTTTTTAGTGCACTTTAACTTAATCCAGTATGATTTGATTCGATTCATTGTCAAACACAACATCAATAAGACAAGAAAAGAAAAAAAAAAAACAGAATTGTCAAACATCTGAAAATTTCAATGCCTTCATTTTCTCATGACTAATACAGCCATTTGTATTATCAAGAAATCAATCCCATGCCTCCCGCTTGAGCATTCCAATTGCCATTTGTATTAATGGAAATTAGATAAAGAATAAGCAAAAGTTGAAATTTTTAACTTCTGTGCTTCTTCTACTTTGAAAGTTCGTTGCACTCTATTTCATTAGAAAAGTCACACCTAATGTCTTGCACATTTTCATCATGATTATTATAAATTTATATTCTTAATATATATAAAAAATAAATTTATAGGCTGGGGTAGAATTTGTTAGTGTATTATTAATTTTAAATTTTAAAAATTACCGGTAATTTCTTGTAATTTAGCTTTTTCTAATATCAAAGTTGACGTTAGGAAAGACTTGTTATAAAAATACAACAAATACAAAAACTTAGTAAAAGCCTTGATTAATCTAAAGTTTATGAGGTCCAGAAATATGCAGCCTTACTTCTAATTGATAAATAAACTATTTATGATAAAGTCACATAAAAAAATATAAAATAATAGAATAAAATAAAAATAAAATTTTGATAAAAGATACATAAAAAAACTTGCAAATAAAATATTAAAAGGTATTACAATAAATACATAACAAGGTAAATAATAAAAATGATAAAATAAGTAAATAAATATTTTGGTGTTATAAAATTAAAATTATAAAAATTATTGATAAATTTTAAAAAGTCATAAATAATAATAATAATAATAATAATAATAATAATAATAATAATAATAATAATAAGCCAATTCATAAGAAGCTGGAATGGATTTAACCTTCATTAGAAATTATCAAATTAACATTTATAATAACAACTCCATTTCATACCGTCTTGAGTTAATGGAGCAAAGAGAACCAAGTGTCTCTTAACAAAAGGGCAGTCCACCCATGGATAGGATAAGCGTATCACTATTTTCAAGACAAAGAAAGTAGCAAGTCACGGCTAGGGTTAGCAGCCCATGAAGTCGAGTTTGGGTTCACCTAAGCATAGGCTCAGTCCAAAAATTTATGTTCAAACTTAGTTCCAACTAGACAAAAGGTCACAGCTTGAGTCCGATCCTGCTAGGGTTATGTATATTCTTGGGTCGAACTCAAATTGTCAATCTCTAAACATAATTGCCTCCTATAACATACAATTGTCAATCCCTAAACATAATTGCAACCGTAGTCAAGCTGATATTACCTTGGTCCGAATTTGTGATCAGGGTTGGTGGATCATTAATAGTCGCCAAGCATATTACTTATTTAACATCACGGATCATGACCATTGTTGTCATCATGATTACCCTTTTTCTGAAATCATTGTTGTTTCCTAATGTATTTTAGCTTTTTCAATACATTCAGGTACTATTACAGCAGCATTTAGCTATGTATTAGTTTTATCTGGAGCAGAATTTTGTTGCAGAGGTTGACCAATGTATTTGCAATCCACTTCTTGACAATTTCAGCTACTCATTCAATGAGGAAACTGGCACATACAATGAAATACAAGGGGCTGGCTGATTGATTTTCCCGATTGAGGTGTTTGAACGAACAGGCCAGAGAAAGTGTTGAAAATTTTGTACACATTGCTCTCTTTCTCTTCCCTTACGTTTTTGTCACTGGAAGCATAACAGAACAGAGCATGTTGTAGTGAGATAACATCCATTTTGCATAAATTTGTACTAGTATGTTGTAGTGTGATGACATCCATTTTACATAACAAAACAGAGCATGTTGTAGTGTGATAACAGAGCATGTTACTGGAAGCATAACAGAGCAGTGCTTGAATCTTTTAAGCTTCAAGCACTGTTCGAGATCCAGTAAATCAACTTCGGCTATTTTTCTTGTTGGCAATCCCCAATCGCATTTCAGCAGATACTAAGGTCTCAAGTGATCTGGCACAGTTTTCTAGCAGGTCCTCGTCAATTTGAATAGCGTCCTTGTATAGTGTGCATATTTCGAAATTAAGTTATTATTATCTTTAATCTTTTTATGAAAAATTGAGGAGAATTTAAGGTTCGTTCTAAGATTCAAAAATAAAACATACAAAGCTGGAAAATGAGTTGTGGAGAACCGACCTTTCAAAAAACGCAAATGACTGCTCCCACCAAATGAGAAGTAGCCAAACTGTAAATACAAACATAGAATGCGATTAGAAGCCAAACAATGTGCACATGTTGTAGAAAGTTAATACCAAAGGCAACAGACTGATTGCTCACCTCATCCCCCTTCTTGACATGGTCACCTTCTTTCCTCAAGAATCTTAGACTGCCAACCATAGATGCTATGATGGCAACGAACGCCAACTGTAAATCATGAGGCAAAAAATATGAACATGTCAAATTACTTTTTTGGTTAAAAACAGAGTTGAGTGACATGTGCATGGTATAGAAAGTAGGTGCTAATTGTTGAAATGTAAAGACAAATGCACAAAATGAACAAAACACCAACCCAACTACAGCCAAACAGAGAACAGTAGGGATTATAACCGGGTGCTAACCATCCAAATTAAATCTCATCATTATAATTAGATCTTCTTCAAAGAGATGATCACGTTAAGGAAAAATAACTTTGAATTTTCGTATGCGATGATTATCAGAATTTAGAAGCACTAAATTTATCCTTGTAAAGTGCTAAATAATATGCAATCCAAAATTTGTGCTATAGTAGGGAAGAAAACTGGTATGAGCTACAACAATGAAAGGCCTCAGTACATTCACAGCTATTGCAGTTATAATTTGTTCTGAAAAAGGACTTGTTAATGTCCCTATGAAGCTATCGCAGTTATAATTTGTTCTCATAAAGGACTTGTTAATGTCCACAGGACGAAGACGAACGAAAACAAAGGTTATAACATTTTGTTGCAGTGATGAACCTTTCCAAAGTCTTGGGTAGAAATAATTGATACAACTCAGCGTATTCTCGGTGAAGGCATTACAGTACGTACTATTGACAGCAATAAGATTAACCTACAAGTACGAATCTGTACACATCAGGAGACAGCCAAATAAAAAATTGAGCTGATTAGAAACAATTAACCAATGTTAATGTTGCTTCAGTTGCAATTAGTCCACATTACCGTATATAAGCTTCCAAGTTATGTATAAATTGGTCTATGATTCCTCGAATAGGAGAATTGTAATGGCGGTAATCCTGCAAAAGTTTAAAAAAGATTAATCAGAAAATCTGGATATTATGACAATTTATTCTCTTTGCAGCAAAACAGGTGATGTAAAGAAAATTGAAGAAGAGCAAATTTGAGGACGAGGACTATATATCATTATAAATTTTGTCCCTCCTAGTTTCATAGTCCACCAACCGGAGATTTCTGTTCTTTCTTTCTGGCTTCAACGCCCATGCAAACATGACCCAACAATGTCCTTGCAGTATACGAATGAACACGTAGGCCATTAAACTTCATCTCATAAATTTATTACAGTTCTTTTGTCTTTAAACTCAAGTTCTAATAGCAGATAAACAGAACTTTACAATAGCTCTTCTTTCTTAGCCTGTTAGGCAGCAAAGACTACTTACCAAAGAGGGTTCAAGCATTTAATAATACTCTTTACTTTGATATTTTATAGCTAGTGGCAACAAGTTGAAGATAGGTTTGGAAAACTAAAACGGCAGACTGTTCCCGCCAGCATAACTATATTTAGCGCCTTGAGCATAGTTATTAGACAAAAGAAGCCCAGAGCAGTCAAAACGAAAAGAGACAGTGTCAAATACTTGAGGGGCCAAGCGGAATATAATTATTGTTCCATCAAGAAAGGTGTCAAAATGCTTTTTATCTCCTAGAAGACCTTGAATAGAGAGTTTCTGTCCCTAGAATTCATAACAAACACTACTTGGAATAAATAAAATGAGAAAAGAAAAATAATGAGAAATGCACAATTTCAATAACAAGAAGCAAAGAACATGTCTGTGATCTGAACTTTGATGAAATGTATTTAAACTTTCAATATGTAAAATTAAAAGACAATATTATTCTCAGCTTATAATGGAAGGCTCTACCACTGGATGAATGTGTTATTAGTACTTAGTTCTGGGTAGATCTCAACCACCTGAAGTTTGAATTCACTTATTTCCTAGAAATAGTTGCAACATCATCTCCTGAGCAATACTTACTGGAACTGGAAACATCTGATTTAGGCTCTTCCACACTTCATCAGCAAGAATAGACTCATCTGTTATTATCTAAAGTACATCTCAACTCTTCCCTCTCTGGTTTTTCTTCAGCAGGATGAATCAGTATCTTATCGCCAATCGCCATGTCAATGATTTGACTCCTTTTGGCAACTATCATCATCATCCAAGACTTTCTGACCACTCTCATGATCTGAGAAACCATAAAAACTATCAAATCTGCCTAGAGAAATAGAAGTAGCCCATTATATGCAATGAATCAAGCCCAAAACATTACCAGAATCATGGAATTCTCCACCAGAAGGACCAAGCCTTTGCTGGTCAAGAACCAAATCTTGTGCAGGAGATCATGGAACCCAGCTTCTTCAGCATAAGCAATCCTAGAAAGTTCTTCCTGGAAAGCATGTTCAATAACATAATCGTTCTCCGTATGATTTGTTTGATTATTATAAGCTTCTGTAACACATCCAACTTCAGATGTGTCCCTGCCATGATGCGAATAATTTTAATAATATCATGCTACTTCATATTTTTTAAATTTTGGCTTGGTAAGCATAGATTGATTCGTGGATCTTTTGAAAATATTGATGCTTTCTATAATAAAAACATCTCTTGAGCACCAAGTGGAGATGATATAGCGTGATATGTGTTCATAGTTTCTTAATCCCCAAATACAATATATACAAGAACTAGTTTCGCCGAATGTTTCTCGCTAATCTGAGTCTGATGACTTGATAGATGATGCTAATATGCTGGAAGAAGCCGTGACAATAGAGAGAACTCAATATATTTGTTATTAAGTTTATTTTTCTCTTTGATGAAAGTTTAAAATATTTACAAAAGTAGAATTGATATTTAAAAAAGTACTTATTTAAAAAAATTTAACTTTTAAAATTTTTGGTTTTTCAATTAAATGTTCTGATTTCAATTATTTAACTATTAAAATTTTATACAAAATTTCTATATATAACAAACATCAAATTTGTATATATAACAAATACAATTAAAAGAATGTGCATGTCCATCTTAACATTCCGTTAGATTTTTGTTAAAGATGTTAATCAAAATCTAGTATGGAGTAATTCGTAAATTTTAAATATAATTAAAAGACTTAATAATTATAAAACTAACATGTAAATAATATTAAATTAAAATACTATCGCTAAAATTACTATTAAATAAAATAAAGACGACAAGGACTAGTATTTCTTTCATCTGTTGTGTTTAAGGAATGGTAATAAGAACTAACCTGGATCGGCTCAGGTTGATCGAATCAACATTTAGCTATTTTAGTGATCAAAGTTGGAGAAGATACTTCGAAAGAAAAATTTGCAGGAAACCTAAATGACTGAAGCAATTTTCTTCACATCTCAGTAGCAATCTCTCTTGTCTTCATATGCACTATCCATCTTGAAGATCTTACATCATTAATATGTAAGGCAAAGCAGTTATTATTATACTAAATCACAAACATAACATGATAAAGGAAAAGAAAGGCTTCTACTTGAAAAGATGAGATTAAATCATAGTTTCACATGTCGTCAGGCTCAGAAAAAGCTCCTATTGTTCAATAATACGTATCATAACTTTTTATCTGAATCAAAAGTTATGGTTGTTTAAAGCTGATATGTTTGTTTAGGACTATCTTTTGATTGCGTTTTGGAGCCTTTTTAAGAAAATAGATGCAAAATGTAAAAACTAGACAGTTAAACGACAAATTATATAAAGTTTTTTCATTGTTGCCAGAAACATAAACAAATGATTCAGAGGTATGAGAATGACATAAGTTGGAAATAATGACATGAAAAGAATGTTAGAAAGAAAATACATACCTTTTAGTGACAAAATTCATCTTGATCTAATCTTCCGGTGTACAATGGAATGATCCCACACTTTTTTATTATATTGTTTTGCATGCTGAACTTAAAAACGGCTACATCCTCTTTGGAGTTACCATGTCTACGTATCCATGTACGAAGCTTTTTACAGATGAAGACATACATGTGTTCTTTATATACTCTGACAGGTGCATCATATAATCTTCCAAAGGAGGAGAAATGGTGATTGTTTCCAAAATAGCAAGCATAGCTAAGATCGCGAAGTCCAACATACTCCACATTAATATTATCATGGCATAGATAGAAAGCAAATCCCATAAAAAGATGATTAAACCAATCAAAAGGAAGCTGGATTCGAATGGAATCACCCATGCTTTGATACTTGACCCACTTTGGTATTCTATTGCCCGGATAGGTCATTTGAAAAGATGCCTAAACATCATAAATTTCTATTCAAATTAGTGATTATACGAACCCAGATAAAGAAAGAGAGAAAGAGTTACATACCCGTGCTTTCTTCATTTGAGTTCTTGTATAATTCCTCAATAGTACATTTACTGCTGCTTGGCATTTATCTTCATGCAACTTGAAGCAATTACTTAAATTGAAGCAGTAGGCGAGTGCTTGTGGGTCGAGAGGTAGTTGTTCAAGGGTATGTATTTCTTTTAGCGAACTACAATTATGGGCATATAACCTGCGGACACTTTCTGGAAGAGGTGGTAAGGATAGAAGCTTTTTGCAGTTGTCTATAAAAAGACGTTTCAATCGTGGAAGGTGCTCCATGTTAAGGATTTTCTCAAAATCATTGTCACTCAAATCTAGAGATTCTATAACAGACAGATAGCTCCAGTCCCAAGGCAATGCCCTCAAACGGTTCCTCTTTGCTAACGACAAATCCAATTTATCGTGGGCTTCTAAAAAGGGTAGACTCGTTAAACCGCCGAAACTTTCTACAGGAAAAGCAAGCTTCCGGCAATTACCTAGCTTTATGTACTTGAGTCCTTTGAGATTGGTGAAAGAAATTGGCAATTTCACTACATCTGTCCCATACAAGGAAAGATATTTTAGATTATCCTTAGGTTCCAAGATTTCAGGAAGTTCCTTAAAGCGTGAGCATCCATGCAGATAAAGATTTTTGAGAGATGTCAACCTGCTAAAAAAGTTACTTGGAAGGCTTTCAAGCTCTCTACAATCGTTCATGCCTAAGCACTCTAAGTTACTTAGGAGTTCAACTGATGATGAAGGTACATGTTCTATGGCAGTTCCATCTAAGTACAACTTCTTTATCTTGCTTGAAATTTCTGGAAATGTATTCAAATTCGAGCAACCGGAAAGCTGAAGAACTTCAAGAGCTTCTAGAAATACACTTCCACTGTTTGGAAGATGAGTTATGCTTTGGTTATTTAACGTCAACTTGACCAATCTCCGAAAACTGTCAACAATTATACTCCTAATTCCATATGTTTCTTGAGACACTGCCGAATTTTTCTGTAATTAACAAAAATAACAAAAGACCAATTAATCCAATTAAGTATTATTTAACTTTTATTATAGTAAATTAAATTGTTAAGTAATATATAATTTCGTACCTTGGCTCCATTCCAAAATTGCTTGATGGTGCTGTTGGATAATCTAAGCACCACAAGATTCTCCAGTTGGAAATTAGGAGGAAAAGATTTCAATGGATACTTATCCCACCTAAAGTACCTTAACGTATTAGGAAGATAATCAAGACCTTGAGAAAGATGTAAATTACTTTCTCCATAGAAACAGAGAAATTTAAGGTTAGGCATCTTCATGAACACTTGTGGATTTAGATTCATCTCTTTTATTTTAGATGAGTCTAAAATGATGCTTTTCACAGCTTTAGCATCCTAGCAAAAGACACCCAAAATATATACGTAAGTTGTGATGGCAATAAATAACTCTTTTGAAGAATTATAAAAGACTATTAATACTATAAAGAAAATTTTGAATATCTTACCTCATTATTTACAAATACTTCATAAATGTCATCAGGATCCCATAATCTGCTACGTAGATTGGGATATTCAGCTTCTTTATGAACAATTTCTTGTCCCATTTTTTGCAACAAATGATGCATTTTTAATATATTGAGTTCGGAAGTATCTACAAGGCATTTGTCTTTGAGAACACTAATTATAATATCTGCATCGATATCACAACTTTTAAGTACTTTCTTCACATCATCCATGCTAGTAGATTTGAAGAAACATGCAATGTCAAGAAAGACATCCTTCTCTACTCTATTTAAGCTTTCGTAACTAATTTGTAGCACATATTGAATATCCTTATTTGAAACTTTTGACAATTGCTTCAATGCACTTCTCCGCTCATTTTGCTTTTTCCCAATTAGGCTAGAACCTAAAACCTTCAAAGCTAAAGGATTGCCTTGTGCGTATTCCACAATTGAGTTTGACAAAGACACATAGTCATCTCTAGGATATTTTTCCTTGAAGACACTCTTACTGAAAAGTTGGAGGGATTCATCATAATTTAATGGTTTAACTTCATAGATAAAATCAGCCATCCCTCTAAATACTTGCTTATCTCTACTAGTAATGAGAATCATACTTCCTAAACCGAACCAACATGGAGTTCCAATCAAAGACTCTAATTGCATTGGATCATTAACATCATCAAGAACAATTAATATCTTCTTGCGACCAAGTCTTTTTATAAGAAATGGTCCAGGACTAGCACTAAATGTGTAATGTCCTGAATCTTTTTCACCTAATACTTTTGAAATGAGTTCTTTCTGTAATTTCTTGATACCATCAATTTCTGAATTTTGTCTCACATTGTGTACAAAGCAACAATCTTGAAATTGATGAGACATCTCATGATATATTACTTCAGCCATAGTAGTTTTACCAATACCGCCCATCCCCCAAATTCCTAAAATACAAATCTTCAATGGGTCAATAGCGAATACTTGTTTTATTTCCTTAACGCACGAGTCCATTCCAACTAAGTGCTCAAAATCATCACATGCCATGGATCGGTTCAATTTTTTTAAAATGTCTTCAACGATTTTGTTAATAAGCATATGATCATTCCTGTAAATTATGAAACACAATTTAGATTAATGAAAAGCAAAGGAACACTTTACTTTGGATTGATCATAAAACCTAAAACATACCTGAACTGCTTAGAATCAAACCCACATAGAGAGGCAGCTGTGGTTAAGGCATCCCTCCAACTTGGAATCTTTTGTGCCTTCTCGGGATTTTGCTCGTGTTTAACAAAAGCTTCTGCAACATCATGTGATATTTTTCTTAAATGGGATGGATCTACCTCGTAAAAGATAGGTATGATAATCTGTCTACGGGAACGGTGACACGTGATGATCTCTGCAAGCTCATCAAGACACCAACTGGAAGACGCATAGTCCTTTGAGAAAACAAGGACAGCAACTGTGGAATTTTGGATTGCTTGGGAAAGTGACCGAACAATTTCATCTCCTCTTTTCAGATCATCGTCATCAAAGAAGGTTTGGAGACCCTTTTGGAGCAAAGCAGCGTAGAGATGGCTGGTGAAATTGCGACGAGTGTCGTCACCCCTGAAGTTCAAGAAGACGTCGTAGTTCGATGGGTGAGAGGCCAAAGAAGAAGAAGAAGCCATTATTGTTGAAGGAAGAGGGTTGGAAGCTATCTAATAATAGAAAATGGCCATTCGTAAGCTTATATGCATTATTGAAGGCAATCCATTGAATTGGAGCGGTATTCGTAAAGCTTTTTTAAGTTGACTGTGAAGCTTTGACGAGCCTTCCTGAAAGGTAAAGAGCATATGTTAGCGTTCATTAGTGGGGACAAGGTGGGTGGGAAGAGGATGTAGCTTTTTCAAAGTTTAGCAGCGGAGTCGAAAAGTGGGGGGTTAGTCCACTTTATGTCCAAAAAGAAGATATGAATTTGATTTGGATCCCACCGTAGGAGTGTAAATTTATTTTCTATTACCGATTCATATTTTCTGCCTTTGTTTATGCAATAGATTGCAGATAACAGGTCGAAGGAGCAGATTGAGGCAAGAAGCTTCTCCAAGAGGGGAAAGGGGTTTAGCATGTGCATTCTCTCATCAGGATTTCACATTGTTTGTAACATTAAGCTTGTGAAACTCGATTAGTTTGAATACGACGGCATCGGAGTCTTACGTAAGAGCTGAGCTAAAACGTCTCGCATAGTTGGCATATTTATTTTTTCAAAATATAATTAATTATTAACAATTGAGAAGAAGCATTGTACCATGGCCTGGACAATTCAACATCAGATCATTTCAACATTCAGCACTGCGTGGTAATAATTTAACAAATCACCAATTCAAAATTAAATAATAAACTTAGACCAACTAATACTAACAAACCTAACATCTAATTTTAGAGGCTTACCTAATCACAAAGACAGGAAATTGATTTATATTTTAAGCTTCAAACACTGTTCGAGGTCCAGTAAATAACTTCAGCCTTTTTTCTTGGTAGCAATTCCCAATCGCATTCCAACGGACACTAAGGTCTCAAGTGATCTGGCACTGTTTGCTAGCAGGTCCTCGTCAATTTGAATAGCATCCTTGCGTGATTTGCATATTTCGAAATTAAGTTATTTATTTCCGGGAATTACTGAACAATAAAATAAGAGAGACTACATCTTTTTATGTTTAAGATTTAACTACTAAAATTTAACAAATATTAGCAGCTTTTTCTAACATAAATGAGAAGTACCCAAACTGCAAATACAACATAGAAGGCAATTAGAAGCCAAACTATCTGCGCATGTTGTACAGGTTAATACCAAAACTAACAGATTGTTCACCTCAAGAATGTTATACTGCCAACCATAGTTGCTCCGATGGCAACGAATGCTACCTGTAAACCAAGATGCAAAAAATATGAACATGTCAAATTATTAATTTGGTTAAAAACAGAGTGACGTGTGCATGGTAAAGAAAGTAGGTGCTAATCGTTGAAATGTAGAGAGAAATGCACAAAATGAACAAAAAACCAACCAACTAGCAAATAAACCGGCAATTCTCCTGTCATATTTCCACAACCAAACAGAAAACAGGAGGGATTATAATTGTGTGCAAACCATCCAAATTAAATCTCATTATCATAATCAAATCTTCTTCAGAGTGATGATCATGCTAAGGAAAAATAACCTTGATTTTTTCTACATGATGATTATACATAATAACCAATACTGTACACTGTACACAGTATACACAGTGTACAGTATTGGTTATTATGTCTGAATCTATATCTTTGTAAGGATCACTAGACTTCTAGTCACACTTAAGCCTTTTTCCTTTTCAAAATTTTGGGTTTTTGGGCTACAATGGGATCAGGTTGTGCGATTTCTAAATTTTAAAATTTTTAAAATATATGTTTAATCGGACTCGGACTCGGGCTCAGGCTTGGGATTGGAACGAACAGCCCGATTGGAATTCAGGCCCAAATCCAAAATATCAATTCCTAACCCAAGCCCAGCACTACCCCTTGCCAAGACTAGATGTGTGTGCAAATTTAAGAAATAAATTTCCATACAAAAAAGTATCTTGTCTACAAAAGTGTGTGACCAACAAAGTGAATCAACAACATTCTCAAAGCTTTCTCCACCGCATTCAAAATCCTAGTAGATCTTTCCAACAGAAAAGTAAAACTGCAGGTGTAAAAATACCTTAATCCAG